>JAOTAY010000191.1:50707162-50738258 GCA_025629805.1 Erythroxylum baracoense
TCGACGAAATTTCCAGGAAAAAAAGGGGAAATTCCCTGACAAACCACAATTGGCTCTGCCATAATTGTTCTCAAATACGATGAAGAACTATAAAATGAAAACAAACACGAAAGAAAAATTTTAAAAACAACAGAGAGAGAGAGTGAAAGATGTTGTAACCATTTCGTAGTCTCAGCTAAGACGGGCCTGTTCAATACAGGTGTCGCAAATGAGGAGCTCGCAGTGAGATGTCGAGTTCAGGGAGCTGAGAGAGTTTCGAGCGCAATTACGAGTTTGTCCTGGCAAATTCGTACAGGATGATAATGGGCTGGGTCGGGCTAACCCGACGCCCATACGTTTGGATTATTGCAAATCAAGATATTAATGGGCTGGGCCGAGTTAAAGCTACGGCTCAATTATTTTTTAAGAAAAAAATTCAAAACAATATCATATTAGGAATAACGACTATATTACATATTAGGCTAGGTCTTTTTTGACATCTTTAACTGTAAATCATTCCTTCGATATAATTAAACTAAAATGACATTATTAAATTAAAATTATTTAAATTTATAAACAAAAATAACGAGTTCCAGCTGTTTAAGTTTAGGAGATGATTATTCAAACTAATCTCCTAAACTTAAACTTGATTCAAAACTCAAATGATTCAGATTTAATCTATTAATTTCATATAAAATCATGTTAAAATATAGAATTACTCATATTTTAATTACTAATTTCACTTTAATTAGCCTAACTCCAACATATGTTCCATACGGTTTAATTAGTTGTAAAATTTAAATTTGATAATTTGTTTTGAATTAAACTAATTATAAGATATTGAATCAAATCCTACTAAAATCAATAAAATAAATTATACTTTATAGAATTTAAGTTCATAATATAAACTTCTTTTAGCTCGAATTCAAATTTTAAAATACTTATTTTAACTTGACCAAACTATTTCTAACATATTCAAAATACTCAATTTCAAAACACTCAATGTAAATTATTATTATTATTATTATTATTATTATTATTAGCACCGTTGTCGCGAGAGTTGTCACCACTACATCAATTACTACTATTATTATTATTATTATTAATCACGTTATTAATAATATTATTATTAACTTTCTCCTCCTTCATCTTTTTCTTATCACTATTATTATTTATTATTTATTATTTATTTATTTACCCTCTCTCTCTCTCTCTATAGCGCTCTCTCTCTCTTCTCTGTTAGTTATTTATAAATAATATTTTTATTAATTAAGAATAAAATTATGTACTATTAGACCTCTCTAAATTTTGTATATCGATGAAACTTATACTAGATAATGTTATCGTCCTTGTTATTGTCACTTCAAGTTATATCATTTGTTTTTTATTAAAGTTTAAGTTTGTTTATAACCTTATTTTCATACACATTGTCAATTTTTAAATATCTAATACAATAAAAAAATATAAATTTATCACCATCCAACTCGTAATTATTAATTTGTCATTACACTTTATATTTTATTTATATCTTAAAATAAGATAAGAAAATTTACAATATTTAAGAAAAATTTTAGCATTTTTTGATTTAAATGTAAATTTAAATTTTAAGTTTTGATTTTAAAAAGTTAGATTGAACTAAATATAATTAGATAAGACAAGTTAAATTTTGATTTATATCAAATTTAAACGTGACACTCTGAATTTTTATTAAATTTTACGTCATATTTGAATTAAAAAATTTAAATCAGATATAAATTCTATAAGTATTGGATCTAATACGATTTTTTGTCAATATTAAACTTATTATATTTTAAAGGTTATTATTTGATTTTAAATTATTAAATAATTAATAAAAATTTTATAACCAACTAACTTTGAAATATTCTCTCTATAATATGTAATATATTAATATCATTATATGAATAAATTGAATATATATATTTGCTAGATATATTTATTAAATATATTATAAATTTAGATTCTTTTAGTACGGAATTCGATCCGATGTATATTCAGTATTAAATTTATTATGTTTTATAACTTGTTTCTATTTTAAATTATTAAAAATTTATAATCCAAACAAATTATTACGTAATCTCTATACTTCTATTTACTGAATAAAAATATATTATTGGATACGCCCGTAATCTTGGAAGAGTACAACTGAACTAAATAAAACACACGAGCTACCATAGACAGAACTCACTTAACACTTACTTCAATGCCCGAAAACCCTAATTCTGTCCGTATCTCTATCTCACCACCTCTGTGTATATATCCTAGTTCACTCTCTGGCCCGTTCACCACCACACGCGTTTCTCACACGCGCGTCTGTCTCTCAACCCCCGGGCCTTGAAAGCAGTTTCGACAATGGACGTAGTACCGCTCGGTCAAAACCCTAATAAACCGCTAGAGTTGGCTTTGTCTTCAGTAACCGACCTCACTTGTTCTCCTTCGGATTATCCGTCTTCTCCAGTTATTGCTAGGTTTTCCGTCGAGAACGGAGCCGCCGAGCTCCGATTAAGGCACGAGTCCGGACCGGCCGATGCTTTCATTGTCGATCTTGCAACTGCTCAGGTCCGTCAGACTTAGTGTAGTTTCGGTTTTGATGGTATTTGTTGGATTGTTATGTTTTGGCTGATGAAGTAAGCGAAGGAAATTTGTACTAGGAAATACTGAGTTGAGATTATTTAATATTGGATAGTTAAAAAATTGAAACAAAAATGCCAAGTTAGTTCACTGACATTTTATTTCTCTGTGCTTATTTTGGTTTTCGTGTTGAAGGATATGTTGCTAATTTATTAAGATTATTTAAGTTCAAGTGAAAAAGATCGTTCTAATTCGTTCTTCTTTACTCTTTTTACGAGGAATGGAAACAGTTTGAAGGAGTATAAGTAGTAGTTAATTCGGTTATCTTCAGATTGAATTTTGTTTATTGATGGTCTGACTTCTGAGTGGTGAGAAGTTTTGAGCATTTGCGTCTTGTTAATGTGTGATGTAAGGATGATGTTGTGATCTATAGTTGTTTAGAATTTGGAGTGTAACACTCACCATGTTGTATTTCTTTTCTGTTCAGTTATTCAAGTTAGGGCCTGTTCAATCCGTTTGCATAAGTGAATGCTCGAGTTCTGAGACCAGAAAAGAGGTACTGAAATTGGATCGATGTTAATATTTTTACGTAATTTTGTTAATATCTGCTTCTCAAGATTGTTGCTTTCCTTTGATGAAAGTAACCTTATTTCATAAATGTGAGCTATAATGCTTCATCTAACTATATGATGACTTGGTAAATGTTGCTAGATGTTCAAGTCTTAACATATTACTTTTTACCAGAAATTTTCGAGGGGGTACAGTATCCAATTTAGAAATGAGGAAGAGAGAAGAACCTTTCATTGTGCATTTGAGCAATGGAAGAAGGAAGCTGTTGTCCCAGGTACTTCTTTGGAAAGTTCATCTAGCTTAACATGGATAATTTTGTGCTATTTATGTCACGTGGTAACAGATATTGAGGCCATCCAATTGTCTTGATCCTTGTTTCCTTTTACATGTCTATTTCAGTTTTGTCTTTCCGAACACTTTAGCACTTGGGATCATCTGTTCAGTCATTTGTGACTTGCTTTATGATTTTATAAAGATGTGTTGGAAATGGTGAAAGTTGTCACCAACACTGTATTGGAAAAATCAAGTTGAATGCACAACCAAGATGGCATCATTACGAAAAAATTCCATTCATTGCCGTGTTCCATATAAGGACATCACTTAATGATGGTAAAGATTGTTAACATTGAACCTTGTACATTGCCAAAGCAGTGATATATTTTGAAATTCGTGTTTAATTCATGATTTCGGACTTTTAACTGTGGCAATATTTTCTTAAGGTCAAGTTTAACTTTCACTGCATTGTTGTAATAAACAGGATGGCTCTTGTTAGAGGAAAATATTTTCCAACTTTCACTGCATTATTGTAATAAACAAGATGGCTCTTGTTAGAGGAAAATATTTTCCACAAATTCACCTTGCATTGAAATAACAGTAATTTGATCGGTTAGTCCTCTGATGCTTGTGGTATGCTTGATGGAAGAGCTCTTTCAGGATTTGGAGCAGAAAATTTTCTTGATTTTTTGATATATAATTTGGTTCTATAGTTATTTAACTGAATTTTGCTACCACATAAGATTCGACACTATTCAATTAGCATTCTGCTAAAAGTTATTTTTATGCACTGAAACACATTTGGTGCCTGTTATTTGTTTCTGATTGTTTCTTTTCTACCCTTTCAGGGACACTTCCTAATGGAACATTTGAACTTTCCAAAAACAAATTTGATGTTAAGATAGAGCCATCATCTGCCAAAATGTATTTTCATTATTACGGCCAACTGTTACACCAGCAAAATATGCTACAGGATTTTGTGAGAACAGGTTAGTTTGTTAAATGCAATTGCTTCTATCTTAGAGCTTTTGTTGCCATGCACTTTCTGTCTGTCTGATTTGTAGCTTGATTAAGTATCCTAATACTTTTATTACTTTACCTTATAATGAACCACACAAATGATTGTGATGCTCAAGAAATTTGAATGATATGATATCTGACACTAAGGATTGATATCTTTTGCTTTAGGAACCTATTATGCTGCAGTAATTGAAAATCGGGAAGATTTCTTTGGTCGTGTTGTGGTTGATGTTGGTGCTGGAAGCGGCATTTTGTCATTATTTGCTGCTCAGGTATTGTGATTTAACATCCATATTTTTGTTGTTCTTTTTATGTGGGTGTAAGACTGATTTTATGCTCCTCTTCTACTTCAATTAGGCTGGTGCAAAGCATGTTTATGCTATCGAAGCGTCTGAAATGGCAGAATATGCAAGCAAACTAATTGCTGGGAACCCATCTCTGGGTGAAAGAATTACAGTGAGATTATGCCTGGTCTCTTCATTCTATAAATTGCAAATGACTTCTCATTTTGCTATTTTGGCACATTGTCATCTGATGTAGGTAATAAAAGGTAAAGTTGAGGAAGTTGAATTGCCTGAGAAAGCAGATATTCTTATATCTGAACCAATGGGTAAAGTTCTTTCTTTTTGTCAATCTGAGGGATGTTCATTTCTTGTAACATAGACAATTACAACTCTATCCTTTTCTTGTTATTGGCTTTTGCTATTTGTTCTTTCTGACATGCAAATAACCCCGATTCCCCTTTACTGGAGGAGGGGACAAGCTTGGTCGGCCTAAATGCAACAGCTAAAGTGATGTACTGAAGTTTATAATTTACCATTATTATGTGTTGAATCAAATTCGGTTTTAAGCTTCTCTAAAATTTTCTTGGATTTGATCTGTAGGAACCTTATTGGTGAATGAAAGAATGTTGGAGTCCTATGTAATTGCCAGAGATAGGTTTCTTGTACCAAATGGAAAAATGTTTCCTACAGTTGGAAGGTAGGTTTTAAATATCTCACACCTCCATATGGATTCCCTTTTTATTGCATTTGGTTCAGCGATCAAGTTGACGTGTTTTATGCATGGATTTTTATGCTGTTGGAATTAACCAACCAGGCAACCATATGCTTCGGCCTATGAATCTCTTCTTCTAAATCTGTATGAATCGATATTATTACATTCCAGTTCCTTCTCAACACATCCAGATTTTTGTTATCTTTCTTTTTGAATGAGATCTCAAAGGAATGACTTATATTGAGAACAATTATGGATATATGATATTACCTTAGTCCTCATCAGATATTTTTTTCTCTTTTACTGTTTGCTTTAGATTAATGGATGTGCTCCTATATCCTGTGGTTCCTATTGGCTACTTGTTCTGTGCTCGTCTATGTTGCTAAAATGTGTTCTCATTGCTCCTCTATGAAACATATTTCTCTTTTATTCTGTCATATATAAATTTTAATACTTGTACAGTTTGAGATTAAAAGAATATTGATTGTGAACCAAGTCAATCATATTTACTAGAAAATAAGCTTTTCAATTGTTGATATTCTTTCTTGGTCACTCTCTCTAATCTAGTCATCATCTGTGCAATGAAGACCAAATGTGAATGTAAGGACTTTAGTTCATCAGTACTTGCTGGTAACTTTTGGCTGTGTGATGTATGTTAGATTTACGGAGGCAGTAATGGTATCATTAAAAGTCTGAGATTTGCTAATTGATGTGTTGAGATGGCAATGTGTATGATTATTAGGATGGCAGCAGGTTTGCTGCATTAATTTTCTTTTATATTTGGCCCATTTCTCAGCTTGCCTTAACTGTAAGCCTTTTGAATTAGCTTTAAGTTTCCATTATTCATTTCATCAACTTTAATAAACTTGCAACTGTAGATTGAATCAACAAACTTTCTTATTTTTGCAGGATACACATGGCACCTTTTAGTGATGAATATTTATTTGTTGAAATTGCTAATAAGGTATTCATTTATTGTAGTTTGCTATGGTGATTTTTTGACTCTGCACTATTGTTGCTGCACCTTGTTTTGTATATGCAAATATTTGGAGGGCTTGAATCACTTATTTGTGGAGCTTTGCTCTATTGATGCTAAAAATGTAGTCCCTTAGTTTCTGTGGGTTTTTTTTGTATACAGGCCTTATTTTGGCAGCAACATAATTATTATGGAGTTGATCTTAGTTCATTATATGGATCTGCATTCCAGGGATATTTTTCTCAGGTTCTTCATGAGCTTGCTATCTTTTTCTTAGTGTATTTGGTTGCATATCAAAATTGGTTCCGTTCCTATACACTTCCCGACTTATGCATGTCTGCTTTTCAGAAAAAGTTTTATATTGCTAATCTTAATGTATTCTTGTGTTTATTTATAATTTCTGTCTTGATTCCTTTTCTTGGGTCTGTTATATTTCTTTTACAGCCTGTTGTAGATGCTTTTGATCCAAGATTACTGGTCGCTCCTGCTGTATTTCATGTGATTGATTTTTCTCAGATAAAGGTATGAATAATGCTCTCTCCATGATGAATTCCCGATTATTGGTCTGATTATCAATCAATGCTTAGGCCAAACTCACTTCGTGGATTTCCATAGCCATTTTTAGCCTGTCCTGCCTGACAAAACTCTGCCTCTCATCATTTGTAATCAATGTATTTGAGTCATGGATTCTCATTCTACACCCTGTTTGTGCTATTCGTCAAGGCTTAGGCCAACCTCATATTGGGGATTTCCATGGCCATATTTGGTCAGTTCGGAAGCCAGCCGTACCGACATTGATTGTACAAGTTTCCGTTAAACCTGATGAAATCCATCGCATTTGAAAAATAAAAGAGAAGTTTAATATATTGGGACTTTTAAACACCTTAATTTGGAGTCTCTAGCAGGATCAGGCTTAAAGTCCTCAATGAACACATTTGCATGGCTTGTGAGATGTGCATATGATTATGTATGATTTTCTGTGGTTCTATATACTTAAAAGGAAAAGCTTTTCCTTGTGATGAACAGAATTATCAATAATGACATCTAAAATGTGTCCTTGCTTTTCTTTCTTTATAAATAAATTAAGTGCATGTAATTTGTTTAGTTGCACTTTTGTTCAGGAAGAGGATCTATACGAAATTGAAATTCCTCTCAAATTCGTAGCTTCTGTGGGGACCAGGATCCATGGGCTGGCATGTTGGTTTGATGTGTTGTTTAATGGGAGGTAAAGTTACTTGACTTTGGTGATTATCTAATATTTTCATTGCAGCTGGTCTGCAATTTATGTTTCACCGATGTTCATATGCAGTACTGTACAAAGGTGGCTTACAACTGCCCCTGGTGCACCTACAACCCACTGGTATCAATTAAGATGTGTTCTGTCTCAGCCACTGTATGTTATGGCAGGACAAGAAATAACCGGCCAGCTTCGCATGGTTGCACATAACGCTCAGAGTTACACGATATACTTAACAATGGCAGGTTGGTGGTTTTTGCGTTGATTTACATTTTTTTATGTTTCATGCATTTTGAGCAACTTGCTAAACAACATAAGCAGCTAAAATGTGGGGCCCTGGTGCTGATCAAGGAGGAATACTACAGACATCATCATGCAAACTTGACTTAAAAGAGCCATATTATAGGATGTCTCAACCACAGGCTTACACTGTGGCACTTGACCAGCAACCACAACTGATAAATGCGCAGGTAGGTGAAGAAATCCATCCTTCATCTCTAGGTTTTTATCTAAATATCTGAGGCAAATCAAATGATTGGGACCCAAACACGAAGACTTTCAGTTTTTTCCAAGTGGACGTTTGATCCTCGCAGATCATTATTGTCAGAAGTTAAGGAATCGCATTTAATGCCTGTAAAATTATAATTGCTGGTTAAGCAAAGGAAAGGACTTGGGATTCTCGTGGTTAAATCCTTCATGGTTCTTGGTAAAAACAACCTGATATTGCTTTTTGGCCTCGTACAGGATATACCCATTCAAGCAGAGGATTTGCAGGAACCTGAGTTGATACAACCTGCTCAAAATTTTGATGGTGTGTAACAATTTTGTCATAGCATGTATTTGTACCCTTGAATCAATTTATCTGGAAAAGGGTTCTATATCATTAACTCATAAACCCCTTACTGGACTGAGTCCTGATTGCATTCCCGACGTCTTTATTGATCATAAAATAGTCATATTTATCACCAGAACCGTATAAGTTTTGAACTGCTATTCCAGTGGCTCGTTTTGTAGTGTATGACGGGCGAGCAATAGATGATTTCAAGATTTTGAAGTCCCAAGTAGCTCACTGTGAGTAGGAGATGCTAATAGTGCCCGTGAATTTGATAAAAGTGAAAAATTCCAAGCGTCTAGAATAGAGAATTAATGATGTTCATTTTAGTAATTGAGATACACGTAAAGACACAAGCATTTTAATGGTTGCAAGGTCCTCGCCACTTTCTGAATTCTGCACTTAGTGACAACAGCATCACCATTAGGTCTTGATCATTCTCTCCGGATCAGCGGAAGTCTATTTGAGACATTGATTCTTAACTACGGATGAATGACTCGGAACTGGGTGGCTTGAACTTGTCTAATTGTTTTCTTCAACTTATCACCCTCTGTTAATCATGTACCAACTATTGCATACTTCAACTTTTCTAAAGATCTGCGAGGAGTACAGGGGGACTAAAGAAACCTGCTTATAGTCTAACTGGGGTTAACCTCTTACATTTTGGCCTTAACTGACCGCGGCTACGGCAGGCTCTGGCTGAATGGCAACCACTCTATAACAACGGTTGCATAGCGTAGGGTGATCAATGAAAGAACCAACTTCAGGTGTGTAATTCCAACACCTTTCACATTTTAAGCCATCTGCACGCGACACACCAATCCAGATTTTGCTGCTTCCTTCAATGAGATGCTCTCCAGTGTATGGTATGCTTTGAATGAGTTCACTATCAAAACGTGATAATACCTCTACCTGCAGATAGCCATTTATATTATGAACGAACATATCAAAATATTATATTCAACAAATTGAAGAAAACAAGCACCACTTACCTGAGATGTAATGATTATTCGATGCAAGTCGTCTGCATCGTTGCCGGATCTGCAAAGTGCATGTAACCTCGACGCAAGGCTCTCATCGGAGGTATGTAGATAGACTTTTGCATCTAAACTGGAACCAATCAACTTCCCCATTCGAGCAATCTCCAGGACTTTATTCACCTCCGTACGCAGCTGGTGAAATTGTATCAGCCAGAAAAGTGTTCAGATGCCTCATTACAACATCAAAACATGTTAACCATTTCACTCATAAGCACAAAAAATAAATGTTCTTAAGTGCGAGAAATCTTCATTCATCCGATTTGTCAGTAGCTTTAAACGATCTCTCGAGTTTATGACATAATGTAAAAACAAAATGGAAACCAAGGGAAAGGTCTATGTAAAGCGTTCAAGACAACAGAACGAAATACTTGTCCAATGTGAAACCTCTTCTTCTTTAGTTGAACTAACACGAATGGAGAATTACTGAGTGCACAGAGTGGTTACCTCAAGAATCTTCCCCCAGAAATCAATTTCATCATCAGGAAAAGCGAGCCATTTTGGATTCAACTCAGGCCACTTCAATTCAAAAACAAATTTGGCAGCAGAACCATCATCTTTGATATATTGAAAGGGAAGATTTTGCCACACATCTTCAGCCAAATGGGGAAGAATTGGAGCAATAACCCTCACAATGGAAATGAGATGAGCAGAAAGAACAGTTTGACAACTTCTTCGAGTAAAACTCACATTGCCCCTGAAAGCCATCGACTTTAGAGGAGGAGAAAGAGCAGAAGAGATAGATCTTTTTCACAATACAAGCAAAAGAGAAACCAGAAACTGAAACCTCTACGGGAATAGTTAGGTTATGAAGCAAGTAAGTAAGATAGCATGAAATGCAGCAAGCTTCAAAGCATTGAAGAAGAGAATTACCCAACATAAAGTCGATCTTTGGCAACGTCGAAATAGAAATTTGATAGATCAACAATAACAAACCGTTGTATGATCTGCAAAAGGAAATCATGTACTTCTAATAAGCACAGGACAAAAGCCATTCTATCCTTCCATTCTTTGAAATCTATTGAATCTCATGATTGCCATTTAACACATTTTCCCATCTTTCATCTCTTACTTTGTCCTTCCACTTCCTACACGATTGCGGGTTAAAAATAACTAATCATTTTAAAGCTCCTTCAGGCTTAGATAAGCATGTCTCAGGGTTTATTACAACTAGGACTTTTTTTTTTTTTGGAAGAGTTTTACAACTAGGTCTTAACATGTTACTGCATGCACATATTTCCTGCATACCTTTGTTTTTACTTGATTTGCATGTACATAACCGAGTAGTCTGATCGAATAAATTTTATACCTGGAATATCTTGAAGAACTGATAATTGTCATAACTCTCTCTTATGTTGACTACAATATTTTCCAACTGAAAAAGTGCATGCTTATCGATCATTGGGAGATCATCATACGGAACAGCATTACCAACCTATCAATAACAAAATGGTTCAATCAAAATTGAGTGGAAATACAGGTTCCTTATCTGAAGAAATAAGCTTAATTACTAATGTAATTCCACCAGATAAGAAACTAATGCTAACTTACTTTCCAATCATGCAGATTCCCCAAAAGATATCGCAATGTTCCTCGCAGCTTCCTGTACATGTCAGATATTTGTCGAAGGACTTGTGCACCAATCATAACATCGTTCATAAAATCTACACTTGAAACCCAGAGTCGTAACACATCAGCTCCATAAGCAGGTGCCTCCTGCCAACAACAGGTAAACAACAATCTGTGATCTGCAAAATACAAAAAATGAAAGCTTACACGACAGATCAGTTCTGACCAACCTTCGAGTTTTTTCCACCTTCAATTATCGTACGAGGATCTACAACATTACCCAAAGACTTGCTCATCTTAGAACCCTTCTCATCCAATACAAAGCCATGGGTTATGACACCCAGATATGGAGCTTTTCCTGCATAAGGACAACAAAATGAAGTACAAGAACATATTACTTGATTAGGAACAGGATGCTTCTGTAGAAGTATCAGTAATAATAATCATGTTTACAAGCAATATGGAACTTTCAAGGGCCAACACCGAACTTGCAGGGCTAGAATTATATTTAGACGTTGAATACCTTTTGTAGCGATACTTGTCAACAAGGAGCTCTGGAACCACCCACGATGTTGATCTGTACCTTCAAGATACAAGTCTGCAGGAAAAGTAAGTCCATTCCTTTGACCCAACACGGCTGCCCACGAAGAACCTGGAGTAGCAAGGCATTAACCAAGAAGTATCACTTTCCTTGACTTCGTATTGAGTGATTTATCTAATAGGTACTTTGCTGGTGCTTTCTACCATAAGCAGACAATCCTGGATTGATTTAAGGAAAGAGAAGGACCATTTGTCTATCCAAAGTGCATGCCAATATATACAATATAAATGTTCAGATAAAATGAAATTAACTAGGATTCAAAGCCTTCAGTTATGCATAATTGTATTCAAGAAAGAAAAGAACACATCTTTATTTAGGCAAGTCATAGTTCACTTTACCTGAATCAAACCATACATCCATTGTGTCAGTCCCTTTTTCATATTCTGATGCTTTGTCACAATACTTTTCAGGGAGTAGGTCTTCTATTTTCATGTACCACCATGCATCACTGCCCTTCTGGGATATTATAGCTGCAAAAGTAGTTAATCAAAATTTTATATCCATTGTCAAGGTATAAACTATCATACTAAAAATTCTAAACTACAGCAGAGAAGGCAATGTCAAATTCATAAAAAATGGTACAAATTGAAAAGAGAAGAAACATGGCATGAAGAATTGCAGATTTGTATTATATCTAAGCCATATGAAAGAGATATGACAAGAACTCAATGAACGAAAGAAGACATAAACAGCTGTTTCACAAGGTTCATACACTTGATATGATTGATGGTCTCTTCATTCATAAGAGGTTCCTTTGTCTTTACATGATAAAATACTGGAATTGGGACACCCCATGTTCTTTGCCTTGATATACACCAGTCAGATCGGCTTGAAGTCATGGCAGAGATTCTGTTTTCTCCCTGAGTAATGGTCATTGTGGAAAAAAAAAAGTAATTGACTTGCAAATATGAACATCAAATTATGAAATAAAAAATAATTCACAAGCGTTAATTAAGTTTTCATGATTAAGCTTAATTACTTTGTTGGACCAGGGTAGCATGCATTTATAAATGAAAAAGAATAAATTTTGTTGAAATCACTATTCCAATGTAACAAGTCACTGATCGCAACAATACCATATAATTAGAATGCATCTTCCTTAGCGGATCTCACATAAATTAGAATCTCTATTTCGAATGAGAAATCCACAGATTCACACAAGTGGAAAGTTGGAAACTTGTAACATGTCAACTTCACTAATTGGCTCTAAGACATTATATTGTCATGTTTATAGCGAACCTTGAACAAAGAGAGCTAAAAGAAGGATTCTTGCTGCCTTGACAATTTCTGTCAGCCAAACCTTTAAAATACCCATATATCGAGTACTAGTTACTAGGGACTAATCACATGCTCTTGTATTTCAGGGCAAATGAAGAAAATCATTCATTTTAAGCCAGTTGCATGTTTGACATAGCATGTATGATAAGCAACATCTTTTCAGTGTCAGAGCATAAAAAGAGCTGATCATACAGAGCATTCTTGGCCAAAACAACAGAATACTACCAACAATCAGTACCTGAGTTGGGATCCATTTGACAGTGCCAATTGCATCCATAGCAGCCTGGCGAAACCCTTCCACTGAGGCAAACCATTGCTCAGTGGCTCTAAATATTGTAGGTTTTTTTGTGCGCCAATCATATGGATATTTGTGCTCTGCATAACATGCAAGAAATCTTGAATCCCGGATATGCTTTCTTTTCTTATCTAAATTGCAGAGCAAAGTTACACAACATTCACAGTATAAGCAATAAATTTAATAGAAAGATTCTGGCATACCATATGATTCCTCCATTAACAGAGACATTTGGTCATCCAGGTACTTAACTACAGCAATATTACCATCTCCGAGCACATCAAGCCCATTAAACATAGCAGCATCTTCGGTAAACTTTCCGTCATCATCAACAGGAGAAAGAATGGGCAACCCATACTTCATGCCAGTTACATAATCCTCCTGACCATGACCAGGAGCTGTATGCACCAGTCCAGTTCCTGATTCTGTAGTAATATACTCTCCTCCAACAACAATCGGGCATTTCCTGTTGTCTATCGGGTGACTATACCTTAAACATAAATTAAAAAGAGATTTTAGAACACGGATGGGATTAGTAGTTGATCAGTGGTAGATTGCAAATTCAATTTAGTTTCCTAGTCAACAGGGTGAGGAAAGTGGTGTCCATAGGATTGCATTTCGATGAGACCTTCAAGCACAAAACTTAATTTTCATATCAAACCTGCAGTTCTCAAGATCTGACCCCAGCATTGTTTTCTTGACAACAAGTTTAATGCCCAATTTTGCTTCCAAAGTTGGCACAAGCTCTGATGCTACAACAAGAAAATGCTTCTTTTGTTCCTTCAGAACATTTCCCAGCTTACGATTCTTATGTCCAGAGGATCTAGAAGCATCTTCTGAATTGGATTGGATTTCGACTACAGCATATTGAAGGTTGGCATTGACTGCAACAGCTGAAAACACAAGTTCCAAAATATTAAGAAGACAAGAGATCATAAAAGCATGCAAGTGGTAGAAGGGCTTGCAGATACAGCATAACGACTTGTTTAAAAGCTCCATAAAGCTATCGAAACATCTACCTGCATTGGCTGGTATAGTCCAGGGAGTGGTAGTCCATATAGCTAAGTAAAGATCAGGAAAGAATTCATCTAAGAACCCACCAGAAGTTGGAGGAACATTTAACTTGAAGATGGCATATATGCTTTTTGAAACATGCCCCTCAGGATACTGCATTCAAATGGATGTAGAGAGGAATATTATGACAATTTGTAGACAATGAACAGCAATAAAAGCACAGACACAAGGGTTTCACTAGAAGAATGTTGTCAGTGGTAAGAATGTTGTCAGTTGTATATCTGAGAATATAAATTTCAATCTCTGTAAAGACAGTGTCCGGGGAGATTGAATAAAAGAAACTCTCAGATTTCGGGAGAGAGATGGGAGGATTCTGAAAGATGGTGTAAATGCCAACCAAGAAGAAAAAGATGATTACAATTAAAAGGATTTCAGATAGAATAACATTAAAGAACAAGATCTTGCACAAACTAACCATACAAAACAGCAAAACAAATGTTACTTGTATAATTTACGAATTAAAATCTACCAAAGGCAATTAGATGTTGCAGAAACAGAGATAAGAACATCTCAGTATCACAGACAAACTAATTTACCTCCAACTCTGCCTCTGCAAGAGCAGTACGTGATGATGGGCTCCAGTGCACTGGCTTCCTGCCCCTATAGATGTATCCTTTAAGGGCCATTTGGCCAAACACTTCGATCTATAATTAAATAAAAATTAAACTTATACAATGAGTCCTAATAACAGATGAGAATTGAAAAGTATATTGCCTCCCATGCAGAAGAGGCAGTTGTTCTTTTTGAAAACAGGATTATCTACATTCATTCAAAGATAGATTACCAAGGCCACTCGTAGCAGGAGATGTATATACTACAATATATTACTCAGTTCTATTATTTCAAGTTTACTGAAAACAATAACAAAAGGCAGCACCAGTAGCCCTACATCAGACTGTGAGAGATACCTAAAAAGTCCCATAGAGGTTCCATATAATCATTATCACCCACAAGCATAATGAAGAAAAGGTGTATCAGCTACCTGGGCAGCTTCATACTCTGGATCTAGAGTTAGATAAGGATTATCCCAGTCTGCCCATACTCCATAACGCTGCAAGTGAAAGTGTTCATCGTTCAAATAATTGCCAGAAAAGAACTATCAATCAAAAGTTTAAGGAGACATTGTTCAATGCAAATAAAACCAATTTATTACCAACTTTAATCTCTAGAAGATGGGTTTTGGCTTCAAAGTTTATATACCTTAAATGACGTCATTTGAGTCTTGACAGTTGCTTTAGCAAATTTGGCCGCCTTTGCTCTTAGTTTTGTCGGTGTAAGATCTTTTCTGGCGTCCTGGTCCAATGACTGCAGGACTGTGTAATCCATCATGAGAGCAACTCAACTTGAAATTCTACTCACATGTTTAAACTCAATTGATTCCTTAACACATTTTAGAAAGTGATAACTTCCCAACTTTCCTTTTCTACATTGAAACTTATCAACAAAAGTAAAACCATTGCAAATCAAATCAACATATGAGATAACATGTCCAGTAAAATCGCTTGTCTCAGCTTCTTTTCCCAACATATCAAGAATGACTATCTAGACAAAAGTCGCATTGCAATTACCAGGAAGAACTAGGATGGAAAAGAAAAGGGGCAAAAGCAAAACGTGCCTTTTAACTCAATTGGCAGACCATGACAATCCCAACCCGGTACATAATTAACTTTATAATTCTGAAGAATCTGTCCAATCAAGACCACCATAAAAATAAGAATAAGTACACTAATGAAGGTATTATATAATCCAATAAAATGAAAGTGCTTATTAACCATCACATCACTTCTGTATCAAGTTCAAATAATGATGCCGTTTTTTATCTCAATAACAACACCCAAAATTTTCAGTCATTGGTGTATCGCATAATATCTTTTGTACACCATGCATGGCCTACTTTGCCAAAATGGGAAGTGACACCAATGCCACATGTAAGAATCGTGTGAGAAAAGAAAAGGCAAGACTAACTAATCCCACCCATCTCCCCAGCCCCACAGCCAAAAGAAAAACTCTTCTTTTTCACCAATTCATGATGATTCATCAAGCAGATTACAATAACACACCTTATAACGATTTATTATATCCTTCAAGATTTTATTCAATGCATGTCCCATGTGGAGGTCACCATTAGCATATGGAGGTCCATCATGAAGAACAAAACTTCCCTGGGAAAGGCCATGTTAATACAAATAAGTCAACAAGTTAGATAGAACAAACAATAAGGATAGTTGTGAACCTCACCCCATTGTTACTTTCTACAACTCTCTTGAAAACCTGGTTGTCATCCCATAATTTCTGAAGCTCAGGCTCCCTCACCAAAGCATTTGCTCTCATTCCAAATGTTGTTTTTGGTAAATCAACAGTGTGCTTGTATTTTCCTTCTCCTTGCTTTTCCCCTGAACAATTTAATGCAAGTAAAATAAAAGTTGCATTCAATTTGATAAAAGACTTGGATGAGACACAGGAGGACAATTGAAAAAATTGCGGCCAACATTATCCAACGAGTAAACTCAACAATTTGCACACCTTCAGCTGCCTTATTAGCAGCCATAACAGGCCCTCTAGATCTTCGCTTTGAAGATAGGGCCTCACTACTGGAATATGTGCAATTACTTGCAATGTTTACAAATGACAGCACTGTAACCGAAGAGCCTCTATGAGGGCAGAACAAGTTGGCAGAAGCAGCATGCCTAAAGGATGAGCAACTCCTTCGTGACAAAACCTGCAAAGCATACCGCAACACAATCAGCATTTCAACAAAAAACTTGAACTCAAGACCACAAGAACTTGGTATGTACTTTGAAACTTATCAAGCCAAAGTAGAAGAAAACTTGATAAACACTTCAGATGGTAATGTGAGGGGCAAATTACATGGCATAACCAAGTCAACGAATTGGTCAAGCCAATGCGCAAACTCTGGAAGCAAAAGCGAGTAAGCCATGGAAAAGAACACGTGGGGCCACTTCACATACCCAGAACTCAATCCTCAAAAGACTTAAGCTGAAACCATTAACAATTCTAAACTCTTCTATACTCTTTTCTCTATCCGACAATTCCTCAAACAAATGGTGTACCTGAAACAAACAAAACCAACCAATCCACATACTAACACTATCAAGTCATTCGAGCACAACCGAGAAACGTCGGCCAAAGCCAACATAAACCCAACCAGTAGACTCCATTGGAAGCCAACTCTATGTAATTTAAAGAAACAAACTTTGACAAAGTGAGAAATGAGAGAGCTAGCCAAATGCATGTGAATTCAGAGAGTGAAGAAAGAACATATGGCATCGAAACGTACCCGATAAGAAGAGGATTGGACCATGGCCATGTTGGCTTCAGCAGAATTAAAGATTGGTGAGCACGTAGCCAATGATTTATGAAGGAAAGTTATTGTTTTGTCATTTTCGAAGGGACTTTGGTTATTAGCAAAAAAGTTGCTCTTTTTTTTTGTGTGGATAATAGATAAGTCCAATCAGCCTCTGTTTTTCTCTTATACACTCCGTTTCGAACCATTCCCTGTTCTCATTTTCCTTTCCTCCGCCTCTTTCACGCTTAGCCCAATTGTTCAATACGATTTTCTTTAAAACCAAAAAGGTCCAAACATTTTTGTCAGAAAAGGAATAATTCTGAATATGCGATTTTATAACATCTTTTTGGTCAACCCCTTTTAAGTTCCAACAAACATAGGGCCAGACAAATTGTCGTTAATACCAAGTATTGAGTTTTGTTCTTTTTTACTTGTATGCATGCTCGTAAAGTGTTACAATATGTAAAGATTGAATTTTGGAACTCGGACTTCTTGTACTTTTGTTCTGCCCTGGTTTGCATGTTGCTTCATGTTTCCAGGAGGCAAACTGAAAATGAGAAAGCATACATAAACCGGATACTGAAACGTGAATGTTTATTACTAAATGAGATTCGTTACTAGCTTTAGCTTTAGATCACGCAATGACCTTAAGAAAACTAGGTTACAAAAAGAAGTAACAGAAGCCACTCTTGTGCAGCTAACTAGTGATCTAACATGTCAGCATTTCTTCCAGAAGTGCTAGTAAAGATCCTCTTAGAGATTGATAGCAGAATCGGAATCATAGCGGCAAGTGAGAATTGCAGTTCCGAGCTGCTGGTCTTGACAGTGATCTGCCCTTTTTGCTTATTGTTCAGTCCTACTTGGACGGCCAGTTTAGAGTTTCTACTGATAGAGAACTGAGACTGTAGGTTGGCCATAATACCCAGATCACCTCTCCATTTCATCAGAGACAAACCTAGAGTGGACTGATTTTGGTCTAGGATAAAATCCTTACTCTTGAGCCGTACCTCGAAGTTACCTCCATACGCCATATCACCTCCAGATCTCACTGCTCCAGCATTTCCCACCAATGCCAAGCGCTTTCCAACTACAATTTCATCGTCCATTTTTAGTCCAGTTGCTACACTTTTGCCAAGTATAGTAACTGATATTCCAGCAGATGTTTTGTTGTTCTTGAAATTCTTGAACTTGGTTTCTCCTTTGAGGACGTATGCAAGCTGCCTTCCAACAGTCTGGATGTCAAGCCCCGCCATTGTCGATCCATTATCTTCATGCTTAGCTGAAATCGATGAATCTAGGTGAATGCTGAGGTTTTTCTTGTCCTCTGTGATTTGAACAGAAAATGCACCCGGATAGCGATCAGCAAGAGCAAGATTGCCTTCAAGACTAAGACCATCATAACCACAATCATGGTCCCATCCATGTGAGTCTAGAACTGGCCTCACAAGAAGCTGAGCTGTAGTTTCCAACATTCGGTACCTATAAGATGAGTTTTCACTGTCAAAGGAAGGTGGAAGAACAAAGTCAGGCAAAGGAACTGGCACAGTTGATGGACTCCCATCTTCTTTATCCACACGTTCCTCATGGTTAGCACAATCTTCACCAACATTATTTTTTATCTTCTTCTTGACCTTCAAATTTTTCACCTCTTCTTTCCACTGCTTCCTTTGAAGTAGTTTCACTCGATAATCATACTCGTCAAAGTAGGCTTGTCTTTGCTCTTTGCTGAGTTTATCAACCTGGGATTTTCTGAGAGGCTTGAACGGTGGGAGTTTGTCATACTCATCTTCATCATCAGAATCTGATACGTCCAATAATTCTATGTCGGAGTCAACATTCTCATTAATCTGATCAGCAGCAAGTTTTGGGTGAGAGTGGCACATCAATAGAGAAGAGATCAAGTGGGGGAGAGGCAGTGAACGAGGCCTAAAGCCGAGAAGCTTCCTGTCATCAAAGGGATCTCCAGACTTGAATAGAGAACTTGCTTCTGATAAAATCTTCAGAGAGTAACATAGGAGTAATAACTCGGGTCGCCAACTTCCTCCATTAGGAAGGACGCTCTCTCCATTTTTGTTCCTTAAACATGCTTCATTATTCTCCACAAGAGAGACAGGGTGCATCATATTTGGATGCATTAGTCGCAGATCACCTACTGCCTGGCTAATGGCTTGTTGAATGACCTTGCATCTTTGTGCAACAAACAAGTTAAAGTTGAGGGACGACTCATATGGCCCATCAGGTAGAGAAGAAGAAGCATGGGTCAGCAGGACAATGGCATTTTGCCATATTGATGTAGTCAATGACTTGGTAAGTGAGCGTAACAATGGCAAGTCATGGAGATCCTTTGCATGGCTGTCTAGCCGATCCACATAAAGGACAACATCTGGTGGACACCTTTTCCTTAACCTTTTTATGGATGCCAATATTTTCTGATTGGTAGCATCTTCCTTCAGGCAAGACCGAAGACCTGGAGTATCAAACATTCTTAGCTCTACCCCATCAATTGTGTCAACAATCTCCTTCACCTCGGTTGTGGCAGGTTCAAATGCACTAATTGGGACTTTTTTCTTACCAAAGAGAGAATTCAAGGTTGCACTCTTTCCAACCCCTGTTTTCCCTAGAACCAAAATGTTCAAAGAGAAATCTAAACTGTCTTTGTCCTCCATTTCAAGCTGCATAGCCATTCTCCATGCAGATTCAAGGTTGAACTCTTGATTCCGATGTCCCTCTCCGAGTACAACTAGCTTGTTCAACACTTGTGCGACTATAGAGTCTTTAGGGGAAGATCCCAACCGGTGAACAAGCCTCAAAAATTTCAGCATAATGAGTTCGATCTTTTCAAATATCTTCTTCTCTTCTGTACCTGTACTGCACATTATACTGCCAACCACATCTGATACTGAAGCTAGGATTGCTTGGTGGAATGAGGAACCTAGACCAACAGGTTGCTCCATAGAAAATACTTTGGAACCATCCTTAGAGGCTATTGCAACACTGTTTTCAATAGATTCAGGTCCAGTTACTGCTTTCAAAAGTGTCTCGACTGCAGAAGGATTCAATACTGACTTCTGTTCCAGCTCCTTCTCTATGTCCATTTCTTCATTTAAGTTGGAAACTGCATGCCCTTCAACTTCTTGGAGTTGGTGTTGATGATTGTCTGCACCGTAAACGGTTTTATCCTTCATTATAGAAGCACCAAAAATCAGATCTTCAATATCATCATTAGAAAGAAAACCTTCTTTTACTCCTATTTGTTCTGAACCAAGGTTGACTTCATCACTGGTATCAAGGGAATTGGCATTGCTCTGCCATGCATATTCTACTTCATTAGCTTCAAGGGCTTGAAGCAAAGAGGCGTTGGAATGAATTCCTTTTGTGAGAACACCACTGCCTACTGTTTCAAGTTCAGATGCAGGTGATTCAAGCCCTCTAAAACCATCTTGCCCACTTACAATTTCCAGTTTCTCATTATTCCCAAATCCCTGCGGAGCGATACTTTCACAAATGCTACCACGATCAATTTCTTCACCAGTACAAGGCTCATCCAAATCCACCCCAACATCTTTCTCTTTCACCTCTTGTGCAACAATCTCAGCAGTCTCATTTGAGTGGTTCCCTACAATTTCATAAGCATGGTCATTCCCATATATTCTTTCAGTAACATTTTCCTGCTCCAGCTTCTCAAGAGGTTGCTTTTCTTCTGAGGTGTCCTCTTTCAGCTGCCCTAAAGTCTTGTCAAGAGCTTCTGGTATGACTGCATTACCATCAGCCTCAACTTTTCCAACTGAAACAGAGTCCTTAACAAGAGACAAATCATCTTTAAACAGTTCTTCATTTTCTACAAGAACGCTCTCTATGCTCTGCTTCAAAGACTCGCCATAAGATTCAGGTAAGTGGCCCTCTTCATTAAACAAATTAATGAAGACAGAGTCATTAATTGAATCCTTTACTCCAATTGTGTTAACATCAGAACCTGAAACATCATTAACAGCTCCAGAGTTTTTATCCAAAACAAAGTACTCGTTATCAACTTCCAGTGGTGAAACGGATTGATTGCCAAGAGAAGAATCTCCCTTTGTCAACAACTCATCCTCATCAATATCCGACAGCTTAATTCTAGGCGCACTGTGAAGCCTCTCCAGAACTCCAAAACTAGGAAGCTTAACAAGGCCTGAAGATTTTCCATCATCAGAATCACTTTCCATTGATTCGTCTCCAACCAACTCATCAAATTCATCATCATCCATCGATAACTGAGCAAAGGGCCTAACTTGCTGCGAATTCAATTCCATGGCATAGTTATTTTCATCAATATCATCACTCTCCTCCTCCTCTCCTATAACCTCATTTTCTGAAATTTCCCCATCTGGGTACTTCACAGAAAGCCCAAAGATTGGATATTTATCAACAAAACCATTTCCTACCTGGTTTTCCTCATCTGGGTCTCCTGGAAATGCCCTCTCCGATGCAGTGTCAAACTCCTCACCACTTGCCAACTCTTCACCACTCGCAAACTCCTCGGACTCAAACCCACCATCGACACTACTAGTATCAGTGCCAGTGTTATCAGTTTCATGAATACGGAATTCAGAACCAGAATCATCATCAATACTAATGCGAGCTCGGATAGGAAATGAACCTGTAGGTGGTGGTAATGAGCTGGAAAGTGAAGGTCTTTGTGTAGAGGAAAGAGGTACAAAGGTCTTGGAGGCCATGAGTTCAAAACACTTCTCTTTTTCCTTAAAAACACATTAACATATGTCAAAGCACGAAGGTGGGTGAAGAGTTTCTGACAGAAACATCCAAAGGTTTTGTTAATGGTGGTAGTTATGGTTGGGTGAGAGTTTGAGGAGATAAGGTGAGTGTAGAGTAGCGAAGTTCGAGGTGAATAGGCTTTGGTATATCAGATAGGTTTTTTGTCTCATAGAGAAAGATACCTTTTTGGGCTTAATGCTTATCTCACAAAGGTGAAGGACAATTCAATGGGGGGTTTAGATTTTGTCTGGAGACTCTATGTCTGTCTCTGGTGTCTGGTCTCATACTTGCCTGGAGGTAGATTGGACGTTTGGATCAACAAGAAGACATGAAAGTCTTAGGTTGGTGTGGCAACTCGGAGAGCCACAACCAGACTCAAGGTGGCTGTTTGTTGTTTCATTTTCTAATTACAAATAAAAAAGCAAGAGAGTGAGGTGAGGGTCATTACTCATCACTCATTAGATTTTAAACATATATAATTTTAAAATTTACAATTTTTAGTTCTTTTGATAAAAATTATATATTTCTATCCCCAGAAAAAACAGTAATACACTCAAAAATTATTAATACGACAATTCAGTACAACTTAAATTAATTAAATCCAATCAAATCAATAATTTATACTAATGAAATTAGATATTTGAGTTGTCAATATTTAATTGGTTTGTAAGTATTATATGTTTTATCATTATTCTTTAACAAAAAAATATATATTTAAAAAATTAAAATTAGATAGGGTTTTTTTATATTTTTAAAAATTAAGGGTTCTTTAGAATTAGTTAAATAGACAAAACAAACTTTATGCTAGAGTTAAAGACACCTTCCCAGTTGTATGGAAAACTTTTCTTATACTTAACTGAATTAACTAACAGTGCACAATGTATGCAAGTAAGCCTTAATATGTATGGACATTTTTAACACTTTCCGTTTGCCTCTAGAGAAGCATACATAGATTACTTATATATGATAATGTCTTCACAAATCTATGAAAGATCTGGATGATGTTTTGCACTTCAAATTCGCTCAAGTTTGATAAGACTATAGCTCGGATCATGCCGAATCTAAACCCTATGGAACCTGAACTTGAAATCAATCAAATATAATTTGATACCAATCTATTCCAGTTTTTAATAGATTAATCAAGTCCGGATCTAACTTTTTTGCCGTCTCTAAGTGGTGGCCTAAGTTCTGAAGCTTCACATTTAGTTCTTTAGTTGCTGGGAACAGCTTGTTGATCTAGGCATTTTACTCATCAGTTGTTAAAGTCAGTAATATCAAAAGATGACGCTCATTCTTGTGGCCAACATAGATTCAACTTTTTATTCACTCATAAAATGGATAGCAAGAGATATTTAAGATTAGTATTATCTCACCAATAACATGAGAGATTCCGAGACAATGGTTCAATGTCAGTACAAATCTGATACTCTTTTATTACAATGAGGGAAACATAGGGCTGTAATTTGCTAATAATCATGTAAAAAAGCAGAATTTACATGATTGAACTCTACTGTCTAAGCCTAGATCAGTATCACAGAAGCCCCTACATTGAAGAAACGATTTTGATCACAGACTGGGCATGAATTGGTGGCAAATTGGTTTGGCAGAAACTTTGCCAAGACTCCTGCTTCTGTTCTTCTTCATTTCTAGGTTCATATGATTCATATACGGAATTCACAATGTTCCTCGCTGCCTCCCTAGCCTCAGGCAACCTATCATTCAACAACTCTGCAGCCATTCGAACCAGCAAAACCAACCCAAACTCTTCCATTCCTTCCAACCCCTGAAACACACACCACCATAGATTTCTCATCACATTTGAGATCCCACAAACTCACGATTGTGACCGTGCAAAGACTCGAAACTTTTTAATGAAACTTACAGTTTTAGCGATGGAATGGGAGATGGATGCAGCGGCTTTGGCCCTGACTCTAGGGTTGGCATGGCTGACATAAGCATGGAGCTTGCGAAGAAGAGGCAGAGGATTCATGGAAGTCACCATTCTGTTGAGTGCTCGGTCAGCTTCTTCACATACAAAACGTTTGTCCTGAGAAGCTTTGAGCAGTAGCTGCAGTAGCTGTAGAACCACACACATCCACACGCACGTGAAGATAGAACCAAAATCAAAAGTAGGAAAGGAAAGAAACAGAAAGTTGAAGAGAACAGAGACGGAATTGGTGTGTCTGTATGTATAGATAGATAGATACCAAGTTATCAAATGCATCAGTCATGGAATCGAGCAATTTGTCACCAAAAGCATTGAAAATATCAGAAGAAGCCATGATTGCAGTCTTGCACAGAGCACTTCTAGGATTCTTCATGGCCTTTACCACCACCATAATTACCTTTTCCCTACAAAAAACTCATAAAGTGTCGATCTTTAGCAACACCCACTACCCAAAAAAAAAAAAAACACAAACGGCTTCAAACCCTCATGAACTGGGAGATTAGAGGAAAAGAAAGTCTTACAGGATCGGAAGCAAGAGAGATGAGTGATGAATTGCAAACCGCCTAGCATTATTCAATGATTCGCAAACCTTGGTCCAATCCTTAGAATCTAATCCTTCAATCAGACACTGAAATTTGAAATATTTTCAAGGGTCAGCCTGCCCATCAAAATACAACATTTGATCTGTAGAACTAAAGAGACCCATCTTCAGGGCCAGAGAGAAAAGTTACATGGATCTTGGACTCAGGGTCCGTTATCGATTTGAGGTCTTCTGAAGAGATATAATCAAAGGCGGACTCCGCAGACGGTGGTGGTGCCTGGTTTTCGTCATTGACAATGACACCAGACTCCGGTTGCTGTTTGTGAATCGGAGCCGAGACTTTGACTTGCTTTTTGGGCCTCTCTAGGGCTAGTGGTAGAGCATTATCTATGGGTCTCAATGGCATTTTCTTCTTGTCGACCAGAGAGCAAATCAGATCAAACAACTCTGAATTCTGCGATCTATCAAAAAAGTGTGTGCGAGAGAGAGAGAGACAGTGGGCAACCTTTTGTGTTCGTCTTATCCAAGTTTAAATTTCGAAAGGAAAGAGCCGTTACGTCGGCGCTTTTCGGCTAACGGTCAAATGTCGGTGGGATTCTTTGTGGTTGTTGTATACTTGTATTTTTAAAAAATGAGTCCAATCGAGTTTCAGTGAATAGAATTGAATTAAATTTTGTTTATGCTTCGAATATAATCGAAAAGTTCAAACTTATTTATTAAAATAAAATGTTTATTTTCCAAACCAAACTCAAATTAGAGTTTTACATTATATTCTCAATTTGAGTAGTGAGTTGTAGATTTGGCAAAAAGGTTTCGATCCATTTTGAATCGGTTCGAAGCCTACGAGTTAGGTGCAGTCAACTCGAGGTTCGACTCGGCATTTTAAGTAGCCCATGCATATTATCACAAAATAATATTGTTTTAAAAAACTTAATTAAGTTTTGAGTCAAATTTAAATCGTGATTTAGGGGATTGAGTATTGTACCGACAATATAATCAATTCTATATCATTTCTAATTGAATGCAGTATAAGAAATGATGTATTAATAAGACTAAACTGTGCCTGAATACTTTTGTCATTTTACGGATTCACTTTTTAAGATTAATATGTATTATAATTATGAATTTTTGTGTTCTTTTTATGATATCTTCACTAGGTCCCTCTCATATTGAATAATTAATTTTTTAGATAAATTTTACTTTGTTTATGTAAAAACTTGTATATTATATTGATTATATTTAAAGAATGACAGTATAGATTTGACCCAATTTGGACAAGTTTGAATATAATGAGATAGATTTGAGTTGATCAAGTTTTGATCTAGTCTGAACTATAAGGAGCTAGTTTGGTCTATTATAAAACGTTTGACTTGGACAACCAAAATAATATTATTTTAATATAACCGATCAAAATGACATCGTTTTAATATAATTGATTACCTAAGAAGTTACGTACTAAAATGAAAACGTTTTGGTACTGTAACACCCTAATACCCCCTGGGAGGATGTCGCAAGTGCCACATGCATACTGAATACATTGAACACGAAGCATTTCGAACATACAAAACACTTTATACGCACATTACTAGAATCTCAAAAAACATACATCGCATGTCAAAATTTTCAAAAGCAGCCTGAATTAAGGTTATTGCAACCCATTAAAATAAAAATTCATGAGTTATAGACATCAGATACAAGTCCAAAAACAATCTCAAAATACATGTGAGCAAAACAAAAATCAGACTCCTTTGCCCATCGCGGTTGTCTTGTCTCAGTTCCTACGTCCCTCTTTCAGAACTTACAAGGGGCAAATCCACCGTGCTAAGCATATAGCTTAGTGAGTAATAACTAATCTATGGATAAACTGACAACTTATTATATTGAATCATGTAACAGCATATACATGCATTAAACAATAAATCAGACATAATTTATTTCCGAACAAACTTTATAATTAAGAGAACGGAACATTACAAGAGGGTATAAACCCTTCAGAATCAGAACACAATAAGGTTTAAGTCATAATCAAACATATTCCAGAATCACAAAACCAGATAACTGCTAATCCATTTACAGAAGTGGGTAATGGGACTTATACAGAAGAGACCGAAGTCTCGACACCGAAGTGTCACAGAAGAGACCGAAGTCTCGACACTAAAGTGTCAATATCAGAAGACATCGAAGTGTCAATAACAGAAGACACCGAAGTATCAATAACAGAAGACACCGAAGTGTCATAGAAGCAGCTGCAGACCCTTCTAGGTATGCCTATTTACCCACAACTAGGACTTAACAGAATCAAAACAGAAATGTCTGAAATTCAATTCACATATTTGCAGCTTTGCAAATCATTCAAGCATATCACATATTTACAGCTTTGCGAATCATTCAATGATTCAAATTCATAGCAACCAAAATAGTCAAAGCGAAACTATCAAAATTTGCTTACTGAATTTCTAACACAATTGACCAACTAAATTACTTACAAAATTGACCCTCTAAAATTACTTACAAATCTCCCTTATTGCTTATTGCCTCGAGGTCCCGGCAATATCTGGAATCAGTCACTCGATGGGTTCCTCTAAAATATTTAATACAAACACACATATCATTATTGTGCACAATCATGAATTCAATTATACACATTCATGAATACTGAATATGTATGATGCATGTTTATGACAAATTCCGAATTTCTTATCCTTAATCTAGTTGCAATCTCAATCATGCAAAATTATACTCAAATACTCATTCCAGATTTATTTCACAACGAACTTTCGGGTCCAATTTGCTCAATTATTCTCATCAGGTAATTGAGGTAATTAGGTAATACTTCCTTCTAGAAAGTTGTCCCTCTTTATCTTATGTTTCCAATGACACCAAGTTTATCCAATTTTGTTTAGTATATTGAAAGTTATACTCAAAATATTTCAGATTGTTCTTAAGCTTCAATAGAATTCTTATCTCAACTTCCAATCAGATTCTGATATTCTCAGAGGCAGAATTAGAATTTAATCTCTTCATAAAATTTATATCATTATCTTTCTAGTTTAATCTAAATTAAAAATCACTTCATTTGGATAACTACAGAGAAAGTTAAGCCCAAAATACCAAAGTATGTTCTGTGCTGGAAAGTTTGTCGCGGTGAGGAAAAGTTCGCATGACATCTTACAAGTTCGCCATGACGAACCAAGGAGAGTTGGCCACGGCGAACTTCATCCTTCAAGTTGGCGACGGCGAACCAAGAAGACCTGGTCGCGGTGAACTTTGACAGAAGCATACTTCATTTTCCAGATTTTAACTTCAAGCCAATTTTCCAGATTCTTAAGGACATAATTCGAATTTGGTTCCTTCATGAAAAATTTAGCTCTATGACTCTAATTTACTCTAAATCAAACTTCATCAAACTTGGATATTTACAGATCAAGTTATGCCCTAAAGACAGACCCATGTTTAGTAAAATTCTGCATATCCTAACTCCTCACTTCAAACTTTCACCAAGTTATACTCATCTCCGAATCTGCTTCTTTATTATCTGAACTCATTCTCAACACCGTTCAAAACCAAGTTTTTAATCAGATACTAAATACTGATGCATGCACGTGAAACCATTTTCAACTTTCTCTCTCTACTGTAAATTCCTATCTTTCATCACTGTTACCGTATTAGCATCACACACAACTTATGCATGTGATCATTTCCAGCACATAAAACATCATCCAACTCATGCATGTATTTATTTCCAATTCTAGCACATCATCTGAATCATTTACAAAACTCTGAAAGTTAAAACTTTACTAACCTTATTTTAACAAAAACTCTAACAGAAATCTACGGTGGAAGAATAATAAATCTCCAGTAGTGAGGTTTAGTGATGGCTGAAAAGCAAGACTAGAAGGAAGCAATCTAACAGCTGGACTAAATTATTTGTGTTGGAAAGTACAATACTGCTATAAGAATCCAACTAGTGTTTTGGTGATGAAGGTTCAGTAGCTTTTGGTAAAGACCAGACAATCTGAAAAGAAACAACAAAAAGCTTTAGTAACTTTACCTTACACAACTTGTGACGTGTGCTTTAACAACCCATTGACCCATGGCCCCATTATATGTGGGCCATTTTTCATCCATATATAAGTGCTACATGTCAATATACCATTTGTCTAATTTTCTTAATATCCCAAAATTTTCAGAAAAAAAATTCCTAAATTCCTAAAAAAAAATTCCAAAGTAATACCAATAATCTACAAATAATTTTCATCACTAATAAACCACAAATCTCATCTTAATCGAAAATTTTAAAACCAATTGTACGTGAAAATGTCAATGAATGCATGTATAATATTGGTGTGAGTCCAAAAAGGCATATGCATAAGTAAGCAAAAATTCAATTATGCCAAGCATACCATGCATTGAAATTTCTTAATATTCTAACCCCCAATATAGGGCGTTACAAGATCAGCCCATCATATCATACACACGGTTCATCATACTCAAATACTTCAATCCTATATTACTGTCGACAGAAGTTTGAAAATAACAACCCAGTAACTACTTAAATGAACTATGACAAGATAATAAGCAACAGTCACTAAGCTAATAAGAGTATGAATCAGTTAATACAGACAGAACAGTAAACTCAAAGAAATAAGCAACAGATGAGGAATGAGATAAGCAAACAGAGGGTTGGATAATGAGATATTGGAGGTCTTCTGCAAACTCAACTTTCAGCTTTGGCTCTCGCCTTCTACTTCAGTTGCTCTCCTCCAAATGATTGTTTGCTGAAGACCAACTCCAGCTCTCGCTTTTGAACTCTGTTCCCAGCTCCCACTTCTCTGTTGTTGATGTCTTCTTCTCCTTCTTAGACTATCTATGTTTCTCATTTTCGTTTATCTTCCTTTTCTCTGTCTCTCTGCATCAACCATGTTTATGTCTTTGTGTGAGTAAACAAATGAAACGGTGAATGAAAGATGATTTTTTCCAGTCACCACCCTATCTGGCCTTTTATATACTATTCATAAGTTTAGGGTTTGTACCTTAACATTGTAAGCTGCCATATATTAAAGCTAGAATTAATCTTAAAACTTATCACGGATGTGCACCCATGACTCCCTTATCATACCCGTGCATTAACCATGCAAGGTGGTGACTTAGTGGTGAGTAGTCACCACCGTGCATAACATTTAATTAAATTAAATGTTATGAAAGGTGGTAATTAAATGTTATGCATTTTAAGGTGGTGAATTATCACCACCTTGCATAACATTTAATTTAAATTAAATGTTATGCATCGTGAGGTGGTGACATTCTTTTCTTTTCTTTTTCATTCTTTCCTCTTTCTTTCTTTTTTTTTTAATTTTCATGCAAAATTTACATGACTTTGGTGTTTTTATGCAAGATTAACAAAATAAACCAATTAATGTTCATGTGATATTCACACCATTTTCACTCAATTGATCTGACATTTGGATCAAAACACAAGGATTTATAACCAAAATCAAGATATGAAGGCAATTAAAAGAAATAGAAATTAGATATAATAGATAACACCAATACCACCAAAGCAAAATCCAAGCAACCACTCTACATTCAAATGAATCTTTATATCCATTCAATCATACACAAATACATAAATCAACTAAGTGAAATCCCAAACTTGAAAATTGATAAAGTAGGTCTTCTATTGCCTTTCCTTCCCTTCCTCTTTAACTTTGCTTGACTCACTAACTAGAAATGTCAAAAATATACCTTTCAATCCCACTCATATCCTTATAATTTCATTCTTTCATAAGCAAAGTAAGAATAGATAATGGTGAAGAGAAAATCCATAACTTTTACCTTAATATCTACCTAAGATTGGCTTAATTTCTTACATGAAAAATGATGGGATAAATGGAGAGGAGAAAAATCCCTGAAATGTCGTGCATCTCCCCTCCCCATATCCCCATTCCAGAACTTTCAAGACTCACACATATGCTTAATTCTTATTGGGCACACATGCTTTATTATTATTGGTCACTGATGCCTTAATCCAATTAGTCCATGTATTAACTTTAGAAAATTTGCATATTGGTCCTTCTTCTTCCTTTACTTCACAAATTGGCCTACAATATTATCAATTAATTTCATTCCCTTATGTCTTAATTTTCTAATGCAATAAATTTCAAACAATTTGGTTAATTATTCAGGGAGTTATACCCAAAAAACTACATGTTGTTTGAA
>JAOTAY010000191.1:50767695-50821729 GCA_025629805.1 Erythroxylum baracoense
ACTTCTTGCAGCATTGCCTCGCTCAATATACTCTTTAACAATTTGTACATCACAAACTTCAAATTCTTGCAGTCCAATTATGCAAACTTGTTGTCGTCCATTTTCCCTCATGCAAAGTTTCCTATTTAAGATCAACAAACTAAGTCAGCAACTTTAATGTACAATTCAACACTCATTAACAAATTTCATGCACAATTACAGCACAAGATACTGCATTTAGTAAGCGTCACAAGATGTTACAGGGAATATGATCAAGAAAATTCAGAGTCAGCTAGGTAAGAAACATAAAAGAAACTTGATGAAAACCAAGGGCAAGCACTAACTTTCTCTCGCTAAGAAGATCAAAGAGCTTTCCACCATATATTTCAAAGTAGCTAAGCCACAATTTGAATCTTTGATTGCGATAAGCTGGCTGGTGCAGCAATCTAACAAGGTCTTCAGAAGCTCTAAGAGGCAATGGTTGCATTGTGAAAGTCTTACCACTACCTGAAATGAAGAGAAAAAGCAGTATATATGGTAAATTGACCTTCAGAAACAGACAGCGAATCTACTGAGGAGAAAGCAAAACAAATTCGTTGAGAAGTAACAAAGAGCGTGTATTCTTGATGTGGCCAATCCAGATATTAGGAGAATTTCCTGAGAAACTGATCCCCTTGGGTTCAAAGGACCAATAAGCCAAAGGACACCATGAAAAAATCAATTCAGATATCTTGAATATCAACCAATCATGCCAATTGGAGAAACTTTATTTTATTTTAAGTCTAGTGCTGTGCGTTACTTCGTTTCATCAATGCACTAAATTCATGCATGTGTATCCCACCCAACTATGAAACCTTTACCACCCAACAAAGACATATTTAACACATAGAATAGTATGCTATACAAGAATGAGAACTGAAATCCATACCTGTCTGACCATAAGCAAAACACGTAGCTTTTGTTCGCTGAAAAATGGTGGGAATAATTGGCTCCACAGTAACCCGATAAACCTATTTAAGTACAACAAAAGGATCATATTTTAGCCAATGAATGACCACGGAGGGATACTTCAATTGTAATTTACAAATGAAAATGAAACAAATCTGAAAATGGCTTTTGAGAGCTGAGATCAGTGCCAAAACATTGCCTTACAGCCGAATCAAGAAGAAAAATGATAAAGACAATACAAGTTAATGGAAAGAGACCAAAGATTACACATGCTCATAATTACTAGACGTGAAATTGCAGTCAGAATCGAGTTTTCTCTCTAATGTATCATCTTACTTCGTCGTTAGAGACATGCTCATCCAGAACTGCATCAAAGCAGAACTCATGCTTCTCAACATAGGCAGTCAAGTCAACCTTTCCAGATCAAAAATCAAATGTCAGCACTTTAATTTCAGATGTTGTAATGAAATATCGTGAACAACCATTACCATATCTTAAACTAAATTTCTTTTCTTAATCAGAAATTTCAGAATTATGCTTTCTTACAACAGCAGTAGGTACCTTAAGCTTTGGTTCATGGACAGTTAATGAATTCTCACAGACAGATACAATGTCATCCTCCTTCCGAGCAATCTCCTTTTTGTTTAGTGGTCTTTTACGTACCTAGGATATATATATTAGCATTTTAACCACGTTTAGCAAATGAACCAAATAAGGTAATGTCAACAGCAAGGAAAATGCGGTCAGAAGTTTAACCAAATCGTGTGAAGGTTCATCAATTAAAACCAGCTAAAATTTCATTTGCAAATAACTTGCCCTCCAAAATATCTAGCTGTTCTGATTTCTTTCCTCCATAAACGAAAAGGCACTACAGATATCCAAAATACAATGTAATTTCCTTAACTACTAAAGCTAGCAAGAATGCAATCTAACAGTTTAACATGACAATTCCACAACTAGAAGTACTGAAAATTTTCCTCGAACTACAAATGTTGGTACCCTACCAGAATTGAATTTTCGAACTTACTCTAAGCATACACACAAATGCTAACTCCTTACATGTAAGCACACCTACAGCAGAAAAGAGAAAGAGACAGACAGACATCCAGTACCACTACTCATAAAGCCAACTTACCACAACTTTTATCTTGGCCACATTAGTTTCCCTTGTGTTGTTATCCTTTTCATTACTAGGAACTGGAGCTAACAAGTCAGTATCAGCTTGCTCCCTTTGCTGTCTGTTAGTGTGGAGACTGAGGTCATTTTCAAACCCTTTTGAAACACCAGACATGAACGGAGATGGCTCAAAGGGTCCTGAAATAACATGCTGTGAAAGCAGATTAAAGCAACAATTCATTACCATATGAAAATGAAAGAAACAACTTATTCTACATCAGTCAAAAAGCATACTGAAATTATAGATCAAGAAACCCATTCTCTTAATCCTTTATCCATCATTTACTTCCAATTTCATGTTCCCGAATCAGATTATACAGTTAACAACACTCACGTGATTGAGCTCAAGGCATCAAACACAATGCTGCAAAACAAGTAATTAGACTGACTCACATCCTTATAAAAGCTATATATATGTGTGTGTGTGTGTGTGTGTGTGTGTGTACCTCGGACAGAAGCTCAGTATCGTCCATGGAATGAAGATCCAGAAGTCCAGCTCCAAAATCTCCCCTAAACTCCGGTGAATAGAATGCATCCGGTGCAGAAGTTTGTGCAGCGGGTGTATAAGGCTCAGAACCAGACTCTCCATTGAAATTCAGGTTCCTCATAAGCTTCAAAAGCCTCTGCTTCTCTTCAGCAGACTGCGCTCCATAACCCTACAGACAATAAGGACATCGGATGTCATCACACACTTCAAAAATATCGAGAACCTAGCAATCGAAAAGCACTTAAAATTTGCAAACACATTACCTGCATTAAAAGATTGGGGAGAAGTCGTTGATCGACGCTTGTAGTAGAAGCCATCGGAGAGGCCAGATGCTGCAAGCCGGCCGACTGGAGCCACCGTGCCATGACGGCGTCTCCGGCGTCCGCGCTATGCAAAGTGCCGCCCCCGCCGCCAGCAACGCCATCGTAGAGAGCGGTTGCAGCGGCAGCATTGGGCTGCTGCATCTGGCCGCCGGTGTGGCGCTGCGATCGCCTTTGCGGAGCCAATTTTCACGATCTAAATAACGCCACCACTACACAAACACACAAAGAGAGAACACACAAATACATAAATAAATAATCAATTAATCTCACAAAAATGGAGTAAAGAAAAAGAAATGCGTAGAGATTGGAACATTCAAGTGCGAAGCGTACAAGGAGGAGAGAATTCGAAGCCAAAGTAGAGCATGAACGCGGACCCTCCGGCACCCGAACCCGAACCCGTCAAATTCTACGAACCCGATCTCGATCTTTTGAAAAATTAACACCGATATTTGGGGGAAAAATTGAATAAAAATCAAAACAAGTACCGGAGAGAGACGGTGAGATAATTCTAGAGATCAGATCTAGGGATCAAGAAATGAACGGAGAGACCCTGATGTTTGGGATGATTTGCCTCTGCGTGCGTTGCTGAGGATTGAGAAATGCTCAGGAGGTAGAGAGAGAAAGAGAGAGATTGAGGCTTCTTGTTCTTGGGTTCAAAAAAAATATAGAGTTTGTGACAGAAAGAGAGGTAATTAGTTTTTTGAAGCTATCAGTTTCGTGAAATTTAAAAAGAAGAAGAAGTTCAAATTTTTAAATTTTCATTATTTAACCCCATAATTTTATTTTATTAAATAAATATTAAATTTATAGATTATATTTTAACAAGTCATTTGAGATATAATTAGTACAATTAGTTATATAATTACAATAAAAACAAATATTATATTTAGAGTATATTTAATAATAATTTATAAATTTAGTATTTTTGATAAAAATTGAGTTTGAGCTATTAAAGAACTTTTAAAAAATGTGATATTACCATTAAACATGAGTTTCAATCTCATTTTTATAATATATATATATATATATATATAGAAATGACAAACTATTAAGTAGCCACTCTCTTAATTTTGTAATTTAATTATAAATACTAACATATTATTTAATATTTTTATATATTGATTAAATATATTGTCCTTATTTTTTAAATATGTATATATAATAAATATTTCTTATATAAACGATAATTTATAAATTAGTAAACCACTTAATAAAGTAATAAATTAAAGTAAAATAACATAATTTTTAAATAATATAAATATTATTATTATTAATCTAATCTTCATTTAATTTAAAATTAATAAATTAAATTTAATATTAATATTAATTCACACTCTTTGAAATGGTCATTTTGAATTGATGTTCATAGACCCAAGATGTCATCATTTTGTGCGTTTCAATCGAGACATATGTCTTTCCGTGTCAAAACTCAAAACCATTTGTTTATGAAATATTACAAACAATTATAATAATTTAATAAAAATTCAACTAATACACACAATTTAAAAAAAATCAATACTACACAACCTTAAATAATAATGTTGTTTTCGACATGTCGTTCTGTATCAGTAACCAGTTGTTTGTAAAAAAAAATTTTTGTAAAATTTTACAATCACGCTAAAATTAAAAAAATCTAATAATATGCAAACTTAGTCTTTTAAGAGGTGGTCGAGTTGTCCTTTAGGAAGTGGTCGAATTAGTAAAATGAGGGCATGAAATCAAAAGGTCTTGTATTTAAATTCCCTTATTTACGCTCCCTTGATTGAGCCTGTCGTACAAGGCTTGCTTAGTACAGAGTACCCGACGTAATTTACAGGCTATTACGTCAATCCGAAGATTTACCCAATACGTATCCAAATGATAACAATTATGGATTCCTCCATTTCTTAAAAAAAAGAGTTATTTTTGAACATTCTGAACATACTTGTAAGTCACTCTTTGTTAAATAATAGAAATCATTAGGAAGAAATGGTAAGGTTAACAGGTAAGGTTATTCTTTTGTGACTAGAAAGTTACATGTTTAAGTCTGTGTCTTTGTAAAAATATAAAAGAAAGTTTGTATTTTTATTATTTAAATAATTTTTAATAGAGAATTTATAATAATTGTCGTTAAATATACATTGAATGAAAATTCCAAAACATACAAATATTTCATGAAATACTATTATTTCAATGCACCGAATAAATTATCAAAAACATATAACAACAATAACACTCGGTATAAATTTTGCTGGAGATTTTGAGAGGTCCAATAATACATAATCTTATCCTTAACTAATAAAAATACAATAAAAAATATACAACAACGTCTAAATGATGCATGTTAAGTAAGATATTTGGCAAGATAAGGAATAAGAATTAAATTTCTAATCAGATGAGTTAGAGTCTGTTTTGTTGGATGTTAATTAATGGAACTGAAGGGAATGATTTATAATGGAATGTAATATAGTGAAAAGTTGTTTGGGAGGGATGGAAGAGTTCATAATGTAAAGTAGTGAAACATTGTTTAAAAGATGGATTTAATGGAATTAATGTATAGTAAATGACTATTATACTCCTGATATTAAAATAGTTGTTGCAAAAAGTTTAATGCTATAATTTTAAAACAGAAATCATGTTCAATTAAAAAATCACGCACAATTGTGACAAATAATTTTTATATATTTTTATTTTAAAATAATAAAAGTTTTATTATTTTATTATTAATTATATACAATTTATTATTAGTTATATAAAAATATTATTATTAATTATTTAATAAAATTTATTTCATTATATGTGATTTATATTTAAAAATTATTTATTTATATTTTTATTTGTATAAAAAAATATATAAAAAATTAAATACTAATTTTTTATATATTTTCTATTTTTATTAATAAAAAATTTATTAAAATTTTTATTTTATTATTAATTATATATAATTTTTATTAATAATATATAATATTATTATCAGGGAAAGGAGAAATAATATAAAAATATTATTAATTATATACAAGGGGGTTAAGGTTAGAAGAATAATTGATATTAAGAAAAATTATTAAAAGTGTATTAGGTAGTATGTATTTATTAGTTTAAGTTCTATCCTAAATCTTCCAAATCGAAGGTTTCTTATTTTATTGTTTAAGATGGAATGAAACGTAACATGAAATCTTCCGTTTCATTCTATTATAAAACCCTTAACTAAATGATAGAACTATGTTACGTTCTACTCCGTTTTATTACTAAACCTCCAAACAAACAGATCCTTAGGTTCAAACACAAATATTATATATATTGGATTGGTTTTATACCAGAATTCAGGTCAAATGTTTTATATCTGAAATTAAAATTAAATTTAAAATTTTAATCAATTAATTTCAAAGTAAATCACATTGGGATCATTCCCTTGTACTCATTTGGATCTTCTTCTTCACATTGGATTCCTCACCAGTAATAACAATAATGAGAGGTGGTGCGTGTGAGTGTGTGTTTCGTAGTTGGTGCAAAGTGTATGCCGTCTTGTTTTATACATGTCATGATTCTGGAGAACAAACAAGAATTGTGAGCAAGTGTCAGAACCATTGGAGGGGGCTAGCAGCTTGGTGCCCACCTTACTTGTTCTTTCTAACGCTCCATTCGGGACAAATAATACACAAGTTGCAACTCAACTTGACCCGAATTCTATTTAGATATATCTGAAATTAATAAATAAATTTTGAGTAATTGAGTTTTAGTTTAATTTAAATACAAATTAAAAAAACATTAATTTTGAATTTAAGAGACTTAATTGATCCGATGTGAAATTTGAAAAGAATTTTTTTTTAATTATTTAAATAATTTCAATTTGGTCAATCTAATCTGTTTGTTTTTTCAAAAGAAAGGCATACCCTTAGTAAGAACTTTCATATTCTTGACATATGAGATAGTAAGGATCTAAATCTTAGTTAATAATGGAACTAGGAATGCGTCCATGTTTAGGCTATGTTTAGTTGGAAATTTATTAAATGGAATATAATATTATTCCATTTGAGATAAGGGTTTATAATTGAATTAGATAGAAAAAGAAGGTTTTATATTATATTTCATTCCATCATAAATATTAAAAATGAAAATTCTCCACTTTATCTAGACAACATTTCACTATATTACATTATGAACCTTTACATCATTGTCAAACAATATTTTTCTAATATTACATCCATTTATATTCCATTCCATTATAAATCATTCCATTTTATTCTATTTCATTACATTTCATTAAAAATCTTACCTCCAACTAAAATTTGGATTACTCAAATCTAATCTATTATCTTATAGCATCTAAATAAACCCGAGCTACATGGTTTTATTTTATTGAATCTCTATTTAATTTCAAGTCATTTGTAAAGAGAGTCGGACCAACAATAAATTTAACCTGACCTATTACCATCGTCATTGCACGTAATTTATAAATTATTGTATACATGACAATTTTTTTATCTAATGCACATAAACAAAAGAGATAACAAATTTAATAGTGCCCAACTTTTTAGAAAATGTTTAATTTAATAACAAGTTTTTTAAAAATTTCAATTTAATGACTAATCTTTTATTACTAATATAAGATCAAAATTTTGTTTTTACTGATATAAGGTATCTATCAAATGTCACATAGATACCCATTTATTAACTACAACAAAACTACGTATTGAAATGATTTGTATAAATTTTGAAAAATTTTAAAAATTTTGACACTAAATTAAAAAATCTCAAAGAATTAAATATTTTTAAATTTATCACCTTTAAACAAACTAAGAATTGCTAATTTTAAAAGTGTATTTGGCTCTCTTTGTTTTTCTCTTTATTAACTTAGTGCCTCTTTAGATAGATTTATATCAGTAGAGTTTTTGTCAGTAGAGCTTTTGTTAGAAGAGTTTTTCTAAGACACTAGTTGACTGTTTGACTGTCAATTAAAAAACAGTTTTTTTGAAAGAGCTTCATACAGTAGACTGTTTGGCAACATAAAAATAATCCCTAATATTTAAGTTCAGCCGACGCAAACCAGAAACCACAAATCAAAATTTAATCGAGAGACAAGTTTTGTTCACTTGTGATGGGTTTGCAAAACAACTGCACAGAAGATGGGTGTGTTCCTTGAGAAGTTCCCTTGAGAAGATGGGTGTGTCCTTTGAGAAGTCGATGGTCACTTTTTCCCTTATGACGATGGGTTTGCAAAAATAACGTGAAGAATCAGATCTTAATACTGAGGTAACTTGCAAAAGCAAAAGATGAAAGTTGAAGGAGGAAGAGAAAACCGAACACAGAAGACGAAGGTGCCTGTTTGCATTATAAACGTAAATGATGAAAAAATGTTTACTCAAAAAAACTAAAATGAGGAGTTTTTTTTTAAAGTTCCAAATTTAAGCTTATTAAAAAGTTGTATTTTAACTTCTAAAAAAGTCATTTCTATTAAAAAAGTATATTTAAATTTTACGGCAAAATACTTATTTTTTTAAAAATAGCTTTTGCGGTAAAAAAAAGTACATTTTCATCCTCCAAAAGCTAAACCAAGCATGCACTTAATAATGGTTTTTTAGATTAACAAAAAAGACAATAACACGTTTTGAATTCATTAAGCCTATGCGTTAGCTAAATTAGATACATGTTTAAGTCTTTGAAGGTTGCGCTGTTGTGGTCACAGTGGGACCAATAAGAAGAGAGCTAACTTAAAAAGGCCATCCTTTTCAATGTAGGCCTAACTTATCATAACCTGTAGTGCATCCTTAATTTTTTTATATAAGTAAGCTTTGCTTTAACCTAAAGTATGTGAGGTTGAGATCCAACTAATCATTCTCAAACTTTTAATTATAGAATAATCATTCATTCACTTAAATTGTACCAATTTGATAAAAAAAATTATAATAAAAGTTAAAAAATAAAAATACATAAAAGAAATGAATCTAAATAAATAATAAACATCTTATCTTCATTAGATATATATTAAAATTATACATAAGATGTAATATAATATAAATATTATTATATTTCATAATTTGGCTCCAAACCTATTTTTTAATTTCTAGCATTTAATTGTATTAAAAATTAAAATTTTATTGAGATCATTTAATTATTATTTATTAGGTTAAGTATGATTATGTGAATGTTAATCCCAACTAATTACAAGTTGTTGGTCAAGTTGGTCTGGCTTGCAGCAAAAGGATGATTCGTTCACTCTTCTATTCTATATGATTTCTTGTGCTTAAGACCACCTTACTTATATCCATTTGACCACAATCTTGGCCTTTAAGTTTGTATGCTTATATAAAATATATAAAAAAATTAGAAATGATTAATAGCTGGTCACGTGTTAATTAAACTACAAAAAAAATAATAAGTCTAATTTTAGAAATGAGGAAATTTTGTCTTAGTTTAATAAAAAGAGCTATTTAATAAAAAATGATAATTCAATAAATAAAAATATGGTATGATATATTTTTCATGAGAATAAAAGAAATGACAGGAATATTCGATCTTAAATTAATTTAATATAAAAGTTAACGAACAAATTATAAACTTTAAAAATTATAAATTTTAATTAAAATATTGAGAATAAACATATCTATATCTATATCTCTGTATATGTATAATTATATGTAATTACCTTTTATTTCTTTTTTTCGATCTCTTACAATTTTGATTAAATTATATAATTGCGGCGGCGATTGGAAGGGATAACTGAGTGGATTAAAGCGTTAGATTGCTAATTCGTTGTGCGAGTCATTCGTACCGAAGGTTCGAATCCCTCTCTTTTCGATTCCGTTGAAGACTTAGTATTTTTTTAAAATTTATCGAATCTTTGATTTTTGCTTTATTTAATATATTTTATTTATTTTTATTTAATATATAAAGATGTAGAATAAATACAGCGATGACAAAATATTTATTACAATAAAAGGTTATAAAAATGAGAATATAAATATAGGAATTGAATGAATCTCAATAAATAATAATCATCTTATCTTAACTAAAAATATAATATCGAAAAATATTAGTAAAACGAGGTCAATGTAAAAAGTGAATTTTGATTGTCTCAAAAGGAGACAAGTAGGTTAAAAGAAACCCAGTCCTGAGCCGCCCCACTTTGCTCAGATTCTAACACGACACATTGACCAGCCTTTGTAAGATTTGCTATCCACGTTGCTCTTAAAGAAACCCAGTCCTGAGCCGGCCCACTTTGCTCAGATACGAACACGACACATTGACCAGCCTTTGTAAGATTTTCTATCGACGTTGCTCGCAGTTTAACTCCTACGGACCAGACTTCTTATACCAATTATAATATTTTTATCATATTTTATTAAATTTTATTAATATATTTGTGTAAATTTTATATAAATATGTGGATAAACATGCTTGAACCCAATGAAACCGTCATGAGAAAACATACCAATTAAAAGCAGACATGAGAACATGTTGGACCCAACTCAATGCACAAACCCAACGAAACCGTCATGAGAAAACACACCAATTAGAAGCAAACATGAGAACAGATTGGACCCAACTCAGGTTTGGGTACATTAAGGATAAGTCGGGTTAGGGATGCAATGAGCCGAGTATATTAAGGACGAGTTAGGTTAGCATGCAATGAGCTGCCTATGGTTAGTCCGTTAATTTTTTAAAAATTAAAAGTATAAAATAATATTTATTTAATTAGATATGATATTCAAAGCCTAACTCTTTAAATAAAATAAGTCGATCTGAGCCTAAATTTAGCTTATTGAAAACAATTAAATTTAGATTTATAAATTCATTCATTATCATCCTTAAATTGAGTTTGAACGTGAGTTCGATTGAGTTTAAATGACTCCAAATCTAAATAGGTATATTTAAATATGTATTTTTTATTTTAAAAAATTAAAGAAAACATTATTTTATATTTTACTTAAAAATTTTCATATTTTGAGTTAGGTTAAGCCAACATCCTAAGTCTGAATTCCAATTTGAAATTATAAATTAAAAAAATAACGAACTCTCTCAAGTCTAATCAAGTCAAATCAGACCTGTTAACTTATCTAAAACTCGAAGCACGCACCTCATACTCGATGACCTTTCACGTTTCAAATCGAATCCAAGTCATGTATACGAAATTTCAAATCAGTGGCTAGCTCTGCTTGACCCAACACAGTGTCATTCGTATAAAAGGTGTTGAAAACGGGGAATACAAGTCAGAAAGGTACAGGAGATGGTGAACAAAACCATAGTTTATATGCATTGGGTGGGTCCTGGACAACTTCTTTATTCCTTTCAAGCTCATTCAATGCTCTTATTCTGTGAGAATGTTCTTTCACTTTAGCAATTTTAATAAACCTCTACCTAAAAGAGGAAACAAAAGTTAAAGATTCTAAAATACACTCCAATAAATGTTGGATCATTCGTCAAACAAAACATAGACATAGCCCCAAGCAAAACCAGAACAAAAGATAGATAATTAGAGGATGAAACTTAAAGCAGATAATTCTACAGCATAAACTTCTACTTCAAAGCCAGTAATCCTCACTTTAGCACTTGACCTCCTTCAAAGCATATGCAAAGTACAAAAATGTTGGATCGGTGGCTCCATCCTTGTAGTAAGCAAACACCAAGGTGCTGTCATCCTTCATGCTCTCCCCAACAAAGCTGAAACCGAGATCAAGTGGAACCAAAATCAAGTTTGTGAGAGAATAACATCCAAAGCATGCATTCATATACGATCTAAACTAATTTGAAGGACCAGAAAGACTTGATACAGAAAACCACAGCTCTACAGACTACAGCGGGTGATTTTAACACTTACAATTGGAGGTCACTGAGCTTTGAAAGCAGAAATTTGGTCGCCCCCTCGATGTGTTTCTTAAATAACTCTTGCTTCTCTCCATCAAGCTTGGGTTGCAACAACTTGATGAACCTCTTCATATATGTCACAAACTGCTTCTTATCAAAGGGCGGTTGCTCCTGCAAGCATTAAAATTAACAATTGTTACGATGAAATTTCCTAGATGTGCAAATGACTTGCATTTGTCTATTCGTTTTGTTTCTTCTACGGGAAAAGAAGGTCATGACCCCAAAAATTGCAGCAACTTACTTGGAGCCTAAATGTGTCGACAATGTCCACCACCTTCACAGCTTGGTCATCAACACCCTCATCTTCCTCGCCACCTTCAGCAGAGGGATTTGCACCGATATTAACATCAACGGCTCCCTGAACAACCCACTGCAGACCAAAAACATATAGACCATTGCTTAAATAACAATTACAAACTGTTCTACACCAATTTGCATCGGACAAGTATGGATTCACAATACCTTTCCCTCAACTTCCCAGAGCATTCCATTCTCAATTTCCTTGTATGAGAATGAGTCTGAGAGAAGCTCATCATCTGAAATTCATCAACAATCATTAGATTGAACCCACACACTGAACTATTCAGTAGTCACGTCCACTCAGTTCAAGAGATCTTCACAATTGGTTAAGACTTGCCATGTATTATTTCATACCCGATAACTTTTATCTCAGAAACAAACCTTTTATTACCTAAAATGTTTCGTTTTACCAATCGCAAATCAATAACGGTTTAACGTATCAGGCATCACAATACCAAAAGCCAATGAATGAGCTATGCAACAACAATTCAGGAAACCAAGAGCAACATACAAAACTATCATAACATATCACGAATTGTGACAAACAAAGAGAACCATCAAATCCGGCAGGATGAATTAAGGCCATGCACTATCACACAGTATTAAAGTAGATTCGTTAACTAGTAAACGTTTCAAAAACACAAAACTTTACAGGTTCGTAACAACCTAACCATACAACAAAACTCCATACTATGTTCAACAATCTCAAAACACTAGACAGCAGCTTGATCATCTCAAAAGGCACGAACAAGAGCAAAAACACTCCTGCTACTAACAACCAACAAGTTAAACTTAGTGAATCCACACACTTAAACCTCAAATTCCAAAAGAAGCCCCACCATAAGCAACCAACTACGAATCTCCCATAACTCAATTATGTAATAACCATCAACTAATCACACACCCAATACCCAAATCAAATCGAAACGTGTCCAATCGCCATAGATTTTCCAACAACCAAGCAAATCCGAACCTCAAAACTTTCACAACATCATAGATCGAAACAAGATCAACAAAACGGATCAAGAAACCAAATCAAAAAAGCGACTCCAAGCAACCAACGAAAACATCAATAAGAGCTGAAAAAAAAAACACTACCAGTTATAAGATCCTGATAAACCAACATGGTCGCAGAGCTTGTCTCTCTCTCTCTGGGATCGATGATCTAAACAGTAGCAAAGACGAGAGAGCGAGAGAGGGTTAGCGCAGTAGTGGGCAATTTGTATATATAGGCGAGGCTCTTGTAAAGTATATGCGGCATCTTTCTCTTCTGGGCCTAAATAAAGGCCAATGCTGTAGAAAGCCTGGAAACAGACCGAATAATAATGTTTATAGTATCAATTAATTAATAATATAATAGTAATGTTGTTATTATATTATTAATTAATATAATAACAAATTTATAATTTATAAAAGTTTAATAATTTATAAAAATATTATAAATTAATTAATTAAAAATTAATAATTAAAAATAAAATTTAAAAATTCTATTCATCTTAATTATGTTATAATTACGTTAAAATAGTTTGAATTTATATAATTTAATTTGTTCAAAATTAATAGATTTGATTTAAATTGCTCGAGTTTTTTTTAATAAGTTCAAATTTAAATTTTTTAAAAATTTAACTAGGGCCATGCCTTAATTATCGACCATTTATCCTCTTTAAAATTGAATTTATCATAATTAAAATTGGCATTTTAATATGATTTTTTCCTATATTTATTTAATAACAAATTTTGACCTATTATAGTTCGATTTGAACTCAAATTTAGCATATATTAAAAATTGTAGTTTGAATATAATTAGACTCGAAATTTTTAAAAAATTTTGAATCAAACTCGATTCGTATGAAATTTAAACCCGACCTGATCTACTACATTAATATGCATAATTATAACTTTTCAATTCAACTCTAGGTCATCTATCCTATTCAAGATTGAATTACATTATAGCTTTTAATCACAATTAGAACTATGAATGGCATCGAGCCGAACTGGACTCGAACTTTGACTCAAACAGGTCATAAACATTGAAAAACGAACTGAGGATATTAAGATAACGAATTGAAAATGAATAATTTACTGGTGCAATACGCTATAATGTGAGAATAGTTTAGGACATTGAAAGAACAAACAGAAAACAAATGGTTGAAGGTGTCGGAAGAACAAACAAATAATGAAGGGCTAAAGTTGTGTGTACTGATTTAGTAATTCCATTTTTAACAACGACATTATTTTATTAATCTTTATTTGTTGTGTTAATTTCAGCTGACATGTATTAATAGTTAGAGTTTTTAACGTCGGGCTAATATTGAAAAATTAAAAGTTAAAATATTTTATTATTTTGAAGTTTAAATTATAATTACAAAATTGGTGAAAGTTTGATTTTTTAAAAAATTAACTCTAAATAATATTATCAAATTATTGTTTTGTGTCGATTTAATCGGGAGCACATATAAGCGGGAAAGATCGAATTCAAAATAACAGAACCAAATCGATCCGACCATGGAAGACACCTTGTCGCGAGTAATCGCTGACCTCGAAGATGCTCAAAGCAGCCACTCACCGCCGGAAACTGCGGTTCTCTCCCGGTCAACTCTGGAGGACCTCCTCTCCATCTTGGACGGCAGTGATCCAGAACTCGTGGACCGAATCTTTGCCAAATTGCTGTCTCCTTCCTCGCTCCTCCCTCCTATCACCGCCACCATGGACGGTGGTCCGGCCAACACCTCTCTCTTTGCCTCCACCGTGTACCTATCTCTCTTCCTCTCCCCTAATTCACCTGTATTCACTCTCTTCACTCCCATCTCCTTCCTCTCCCTTCTCCGCTCCCTCCGCCGCGCTCCCAAGTCAGGTATTCCACGTGATGGAGGAGACTCTTCCACCTCCAGTCAACGCAGGGTCAACGCCAGGAAGCGGAAGGGGAGAGTGGTGAAGAGCAATGTGTGCGCTAGTGGTGATGATTTGGGAAATTTAGAGAGCGAGGGTTTTGATGTGAGGATGTTCTTTAATGTTCTAGAGAAACTAGGAATCGTTTTGGATTTGGTTCATTTGAATAGGTTTCCTGATTGTTTAAAGTCTTTGGTTCACACTGTGGTAGATATTCCAGTAGCGATTGATTTGAACGGTAATGGCCGTAGTTTTGGGAGATTGGTTGAGTTGTGTTCGCGAATTTTGTGTCGGTTATTCAAGGCTGAGCATGGAGATGAAGGAGAGACTGCTGCGGAGGTGTTGAAGTCGTTAACGCCTTTGATTTTGGGTGTGAAATCACAGGCAAGGAGTTTTGCACTGGAGTTTGTGAAGAGTTTGGTGACTGACGCGTGCAAGACAAACAACAATGTTAAACAAGCTGTTGTGAAATTGCCGCGATATTTGGCGCAAAAGGCACCAGAGAAGGCGGAGGCAAGGGGGCTCGCAGTGGAGGCAATAATGGAGGTTCTGCGAGTCTTTGAGTTTGAAGATCAAGTTGAGTTTGTGAAGTACGCGGTGAAGATGACACAAGGGAAGACTAATCTTAGGTTGCTAGGGGTTGATTTAATTTTGAACTCCATGATGGTGTTGGAAGACCCTTTTGGGGTGGATACTGATTCTGAAATGAATGATTCTTGGGGTTCTGGTTGTTTGGAGGCTTTAATTCAGCGATGCTCTGACTCGAATGCTGGGATTCGAGCTCGCGCACTTTCAAATTTGGCTCAGTTGGTAGGGTTTTTTTCTAGTGATGAGAAGAGTCGTGAGGTCTTGAAGGAGCTAATGGGGTTTGGAGAAGGCTGTAGAGAAAAACTAGAATCTGGGATGAATGATTTGTTGAGGAAAAGGTGTATGGATGAGAAAGCAAATGTTAGGAGATCTGCACTTCTTTTGGTCAGCAAGCAAACTGCACTTTTGGGTGGTAATTTTGATGGAATTGTCCTTAAGACCATGGGAATGGCTTGCTCAGATCCACTTGTAAGCATACGTAAAGCTGCAATGTCAGCTCTATCAGAGGTTGGTTTGTTCATACACGTTGTCATCCAATATTTTGAAATTGAAAGTAATATTTTGATCATTGGTATGATCGTCGCTTCATATGATCAGTATGCAATCCAGTTGTTAGAGAAAGTAGGACTTATTTTCATATTGTGTTGTATACTTCTTTTTGCAACTGCTTTTTAATACCTTCGAGACTCGTTTTGAGTTGCCGTGTAAAAATATTTGTGGATGCTTGTGCAATTATGAATCTACCTTTCCAGGGACCTCAACTGTAAATCTTTCCAAGGATATACCAAAATTTGCATCATTATTTCCTTAAAAGGTTTTTTCACTTAATGTATGTTAAGTTGAGAGTTGCAGTTGCAACTATCATGTGAGATGATTGCACTGGGCGGAAATCTTATCATTTGTGGTTTTTACTGTATTCACAAGAGACACTTCATCTTGCGTTCGTATTGATATTAACAGTAGAGTCCTTAACTTGAATCCTGATCAACGAATTCATACGAAGGATTGGTGAACATAACATTTATTTCAAGTACTGCGTAAAGGTATAGTCATGGATTAACACTATAAATTCATACTTTGTTTCATAAGGTGGTGACTTCTTCATTGAACGACCCCACCCCCCTGCTTGGATGATATGTGTACCTTTTTATATTAGTTCTGCTATTATATCTTTGTTCTGTATCTCTCGCTCTTACAATAGAATTTACCTTGAACTTGTAGGCCTTTAGAACACATTCTGATGAAAGTGTAACTATTGAGTGGCTACATTCTGTTCCATGTTTGATAACTGACAATGAGTCTAGCATTCAAGAAGAATGTGAGAACTTGTTCCTGGAACTAGTTCTTGACCGGATTTCTAGGGCAGGCTCAGCTAACACACCACAAAAGGGATCTGCTTTGTATCACACTAATGTGAAATCAAAAGATGTAGAAAAGGAGTTACAATTGAATTTTTCTGAAGGAATTTTGATTATTTTGAGCGAGATTTGCAATGGAGAGGTGATGCCTTGGGTAAAGAAAATCTGCACAAGCCTAGGTAAGAAGAAACAGCTGAAAACAAAAATTGCAGGCGCATTACAGAACATCATTAGGAAATCAGAATCCATTTGGTTGGATCATTCCTTGCCAGTAGACAAATGGACAGCGCCTCCTGGTGCTTGGTTTCTTCTTTCAGAGGTGTCAAATTACCTTCCAAAAGCCATTGATTGGGAGTTTCTGCATCATCATTGGCAGTTGCTTGACAGGCATGGGGTGACCAATGGGCTTAATAGCCCTGCTGCTGCTGATTTGTTTGAAGGTGTTCAAGGCATTGAATCCAATTCAGTTGCATGGGCTGGAGATCGTGTTTTCCTCCTACAAACAATCTCTAATGTTTCTGTGGAGCTTCCCCCCAAATCTGCAGCTGATTTGGCTCATAACTTGCTTAAAAGAATTGAAGAGTTCAACATGCATTCAACAGAGGTATGTATACAGTCATACCTTCTAAACTATTGATCGGGTTCTGAAAAAGAAGAAATTAAAGGTTTATCCCACTGCTTGTTTATTAGATTAGATTATTGGATAATGCAGCCCCAGATCAGCTAATAACTTCCCAACTTTCATTGGTGAAGTGCTCTTCATGAAAATCAGGTCCAGTTTATTCCAACCTTCGGTAGATGAAGGATTCAACTTGAGTTGCTTTAAACTTTCCTTAATAATATCATCCTAATTTTCTGTTCGATCATGTACCGCAATTGAATTGCACTTTTGTTATGTTATTGTGCCAGAGTCAAATGAATCAGCATTTTTTGACTAAGTGATAAAAGTTTGTAGACAACATGAATTTCATGGCTCACAATCTTCTACACTTCAAACAGCTTCAAACAAAGCATCGTTTCCTTAGAACTTTGGTCCTGTTGATCTTTTTCCTACAACTGTTTTCTTAAATGACGTGTTGAAATTTATTGCCCATTTTTCTGCTCACATGCAAGTTGCTTCCTACTAGATATACTCCACCGCATCAAAGCTTAGAAAATCTTTACCTGTATCCCATAGTTGATAGGTCAGGTTCGCATCATGCCCTAACTAACCTGTAGTTATTTATACCGTTCATGAATGACTGCAATTGAAATATTTTCTTAGTTGAAAACATGGTCTGATACACATCTATGCGAAGAATGCAAGCTGTCAACTGTCTTGCTGCTGGAAATCATGAAAGATTCTAGTTTCTTTCTGTCTAAATCTATTGATTACCTCCAATATGTTCGACTGATGGTAGGTTAATGCTCACGTCAAAGCCCTGAGAACTTTATGTAAGCGGAAGGCTTCGACTTCCACCGAGGCTGATGCCCTTGTAGTGAAATGGGTACAACAAGTTCTTTCTAAGGCTTACCGAATTTTAGAGAAGTACATTTCAGGGCAATCGGAAGAAAAAGTTGAGAATAATTTCTTCACACCACCTCGGAATAATTCCAGAAGGGGTAAGAGAACAGCGGCCAATATCAGATTGCTATCTGAAGCAGTAACTGCAATCTATACGATCGGGTCTGTGGTTATCATTTGTCCTTCAGCTGATATAAGCGCTATTATTCCCTTGCTGCACACCATTATCACCTCTGGTGAGTTTGACACAAAGTTGAGTAGATTTCCCAGCCCTAAAATTGCCCTGCTACAGACAGCCCCCTCTTTGTACATTCAAGCGTGGTTGACAATGGGGAAGATCTGCTTAGCAGATGCAAAACGTGCAAAGAGCTATATTCCTCTGTTTATCAAGGTTTGTCAGCATCACTATGCCTGAGATTCTTATGAAAAGAGAAGTAGAAGATACCTTACTTGACTTGTTGCTATTTCTTATCCAAATTCATGCAGTGATTGGTTTTGCCAATCTTTTCTTACTATATGACTTGTAACCTTTAAGTTGCACGAATTCCTTTGGTTTCCACTTCCTAGTTATATGCACAAATCCTGACAAAAGCTAGAGATGTTACGGTGATATATTTCTTTCTCCTACTGCAATGGCTTCATATCGTTCACCAATTCACTCCTTATTAATTCTTCCTATACCATCAAATCGTCTTTGATTAACCTGTGCTTCTTATCAAAATGGTGTCCTATCCTGAATCCTTCCAATGCTTCAACAGGAACTTGAAAGGAGTGATTGTGCTGCTCTTCGCAACAATCTTGTAGTAATGCTGGCAGACTTTTGTGTTCGCTATACTGCTCTTGTTGACTGGTAACGCCTCTAATGATGAGCTAGAATTGCTGCTGCTTAGTTTCCTCGATTGAAACATGGTGGTGCAAAATGTTAATCTTGTTCCCTTTCATTGGTCATTCCTGTACCCGTCAGTTATATATCAAAGATCACCAAGTGCCTGCGAGATCCATGTGAACTGGTGCGAAGGCAGACATTTATATTGCTCTCCAGACTATTACAGGTGTGTTTCTCTGTTACAAGGTTCTGTTAAGCGACTATTTCACCGCAATAGCTTAAGCTGTTGTGTGAAGTCAACTTAATTGGTTTTATTTATTCACTAATAGGTTCTATTATTCCATGGAGATTTCCTTTTCGAGGATTTTTTTTGTAGTCTGTAGACTTTTTTGACTTATATCTTTGTCTCATATTCAGAGGGACTATGTCAAGTGGAGAGGAGTGCTCTTTCTCAGATTTCTATTGTCTCTTGTTGACGATTCTGAAAATATCAGACAACTTTCAGATTACCTCTTTGGAAAAATTTTAAAAGGTTTGTTGTTTCTACTGTCCATTCTTCAAATCGTTCAGTGACAATCCTAGAGTATTGACTGATACATACTAGTGATCTGCAGTCAAGGCACCACTTCTAGCGTATAATAGTTTTGTTGAAGCTGTTTTTGTCCTAAACGACTGCAATGCTCATATTGGACATAGTGTTTCGAAGAGTTCTAGGTCGGAGAACCGGCTTTTCTCTATCAGGTAGGTGTATCAGATGTACAACGCTGATAGAAAAAGGAAAAAAACAGAGGTTCAGAACTGAAGATTTTTATTTCTCTAGGGGTAACGACGAAAATTCTAGGGCCAAAAGAATGCACATCTACGTTTCATTACTCAAACAAATGGCTCCAGAGCACCTATTGGCAACATTTGCAAAGTTGTGTGCTGAGATTCTCGCAGCTGCATCAGATAGCATGCTCAATATTGATGATGTCACAGGACAGGCCGTTCTGCAGGTACCATTTTATGTTTTTGTGAGAAGGAAAAATCTAGTCTTTATCCACTTCACATATATTACCACGATACTGTTGAATTGGCTTCGCTAAGAGATTATAGAGCATTCTATTCATATCTAGGTTAGTCGAAGGCTTAGCTGGATGGTAATACATTTTGTTTCTCATCAGTTTATGGGTATTAGCTTTCTGTCTGTTTTAAAATTTTTGCATTAAATTGGTGAGCAGGATACATTCCAAGTTCTTGCTTGCAAAGAAATGAGAATTCAATATTTCCGCGGGTCACAGGCGGATACAGGAGACTTAGAGGAGGAAAGTGGAGATGGTACAACAGCAGCTAAAGGAAGGGCTATCACTCAAGCAGTCAGGAAGGGCATTATACAGAACACCATCCCGATCTTCATAGAGCTTAAACGGCTATTAGAGAGCAAGAACAGCCCACTCATCGGTTGCCTCATGGAGTGTCTCAGGATTCTGTTGAAGGACTACAAGAATGAGATTGATGAAATTCTAGTTGCTGACAAGCAACTCCAGAAAGAGCTCGAATATGACATGCACAAGTATGAAACAGCCAAGGCCAAATCAACAGCTGCAGAGGCCGTTGCCAACCAGCAAAACTCTGCTAGCTTTCTTTCACCCGGAGCTCCTAAGACTGGAAATGACAAACCTGCCCCCCATAACTTGCCTGAAAACTTGCATAGTGATATCCGATTAGTTTCAGCAATGGCAGATGTTGCTGCTGCGGCAAAAGTTAAGTCTGTCCTTAGACAAGTGAACGGAGGAGGATCGACACCACCACTTAGTGCCCTTAGCGTCCCCAAACTCAAGACTAGTCAGACGGGAAGTGGGGCTCGAACTGATCGTCCCCTGGACGTATTAGAATCATTGAGAAGAAGACAGTCTTTTGAAGATGAAAACTGAGAAAGTACGCGTTCTGCAGAAGGATAACGGAGAAAATTTTGTAGATCCGCGGGTTCTCTTGGTTGAATCAGTAATTTACATGAATGTGGCCTTCAAAAAGAATAAATTTTTATTTAATAATATTTTTAAATTAAATTTCGATTTTTTTTCAAAATATCTTTTAATTTTACTTAATCTATTTTACATAGTTTAATACTAATTTTTAACTACAGATTCAACATTCAGTATTTAAAATATTTATTAAAATAATTAAATTGTATAGAATCAACTTAATCACTTAAATTTCGGTACTATTCTAAGTCTAGTTAATTTGAATATGACATGTTAATTTTGAGTTGGACCCATTTCATTATTCTTAATTAACATCATGATTTTCATTTAAAAGATAGGTTTGCTTTTCCAATAAGAAAATTTGCTAGTACTATCATAGTATTTATTAAGTGTAATGCCATCTTATTCCTACAAAAAGTACAATATCGTGTTTCAATGTCCTATAATCAAATTGATGTTTTAGGGTTTGGTTCGAAGAAGAAGACCAACTACAATTTGTGAATCGCTATATAACCCTCAATAACAAGAACAAAAGTAAATCTTTCACAAGGGCATTCACGTAAAATCCATAGCTGTCTTCCCCATGTTCATACAGAAAAGTCTACGTACGTACAGCCCACCATACCGTGTACGAAAAGAACTTAGTAGAAAATATCAAAAAACAAAAAGAGCGAGGAAGACCCTGAGACCTACTACATCTACATTACCTACTACATCTACATCCATGGAAGCGCCTGTTAATCACCGGAATCACCACCGCCACCAAAGATGGAGAAGCGATTGTAGAGCAGGAACAAGATGAAGACAAGAAACAGAGCCACACCGACGGGAGAGCCACTGAGTCTGTGTATGCTGTCAGGCTGACCGGTAGAGAAAATGGCAGAGAGAATGGAGCCAGCATGGTCGGAGGAGAGCAAGTGTATGGTGAGGAGGAGGATGATGGGCAAAAGGAGAAGTCCGAGTGGGCTTAAAAGCTCGGAGATGGCTTCGGTTATGGCTTCCTGGTCACCCACAAGTGACGGAGCCAACACCACTATGAACACAACCACCGCTAGTAGGATGCCGTGTGGTGGACCTCTGTACTGTCTATCGTCTAACATTTTGAGCCTGAACTGAGCTGAGCCTGAGAGAGAGGCTTGGATGTGGTTTTTGAGGTTTTGGTCTTTGCCTTTGTCTTAAAAGAGGTGCTGCAGACGCGTTTCTGTCTTAAAAGAATAACCTGTCATTCGTGGAACTTACCCCAATGGTTGTTGAACAATTTTTGACTTTTGCTCTTTCTAAATTTTCCATATTTTTATGTTAATAAATAAATTATAATATGCCAAAGCACTTATGAAAATAATTTCTAGAAATAAAGTTACGTATTATCAAAATTTTCTAAATATGTTTTAACGCGGGATTTAAATTGGGTGTGAAGGGGAAGATAATGAATAATAAATAAATTACAAATTATTTTTAAAGTATTAAAATTTAAAGTACTAACTAAATTTAATTTAATTGTAAGTATCTAAAAAAAAATAGAGATGAATTCCTGAATTTAAAAAATTCAAAATTTTAATCAAAATTTATAAGTATTCTATGTAATTTTATAAAAAATAATTAGAATTAAATATAAATTTCAAATATTTTAATTAATAAAATATATTTATCAAATAATATTTGAATTTGCAAATAACTTTTCAAATAATTTTGATTTAAAATTTATATTCATAGAAACTAAAATAAAAAAATTAATTATAATTTATATTAATTAAATCAATAAAATCATATTTATTTACTTAAAACATTTTAAGATAAATAACTAAAACAAAAAATTAAAATTAAAATTTACATTTTTCATAAATGATAAAAATAAGAAAAATCTACAATAATATAGTCACGTAATTTTTATTAAATTTTGAAATAAAAACAAAAGTAATAATTTATTTGTAGTAATTATTTTGCAGAGATAAAATAATTTAAAGAAATAATTTAAAAACTTTGGTTAAATTAAACTAAAATAGATTTAAATTACAAAATAATAATTAAAAATAAATTAATAAATATCTCATATATTCTATAGAATAATATTTGAATAATAATCGGAAAAAAAGGAGAAGAAATCAATTGATTGGTAACATGTAGTATTTGTCGTCCGGAGATGCTCCACTAATCACTGAAGCCTCCATTTCCCCATCTCGCGCAGTAATTTCCCTCCTCAAAAACCCTAGTAATTCGTCTTCAATTTTGTTTCAATTGCAGATCCGTGAACCCTAACAATCTCTGATAGGGAGTAGTAAGAGAGCTATGCCTGGTCCTACACTGGAGATGGAACCAGTAGAGCCACAGTCCCTTAAAAAGCTCAGTTTCAAGTCACTGAAGCGAGCCCTCGATCTCTTCTCTCCCGTGCACGGCCAGTTCACTCCGCCCGATTCCGAGAGGTCTTTTTTCGTGTTAAAGTTATTATTTTCTTCCAATGAACCTAGCTTTTTGTGTTATCCTTGAATTATTGTTATTGATTGAGGTACCCTCTTGATTGATTTGGTTTTTTTTTTCTTTTTTTTTTGGGGGGGCTTTTGCAGTAAGAGGATTCGCATGAGCCACAAGGTTAGTTTATGTTCCCCTTTCGTTTCTTGTTCTACGTAGGTAAGGTCTTCCGAAGGAAAAAAGGAACTTTCTATTTTGAAGTCTTCACTTACTTGTTTCCTTTTACTTCAACTAGGTTCTTGATTTGTTAGTCGTAGTTTCTTCTGCGTAGAGTTGTGGTTGTAATGGGTTTTATTGAATGATTTATGTAGATAAATGTGGAGTATAAAGGAATTAAGAGTGCAAGTGAACTTCCACGTCAAGCCAATTCGAATGCAACTGGTGGTGGTCACGAACCTTCGGTGCCCTCCAATGCTCTTGCTCTTCCAGGTATTTAGTGATTTGAGTTATCATTGTTGTCTATGTTCATGTGGACCAGTATACATGATGCAGAACCCCAAGGCTAAAGAACTATCCCTTAAACACACACTTTGAATAGAACATGAACAAGATGAAATCACCAACCCTAACGAATACCCAATCAATTATATGAAAAGAAACGCATATAATAAAGTTGATTTAAAAACAACAATAGAAATTCGCCACAAGTGTTTACCTTGATAAGAATTATATTCTTGATGCAATAGAAGAAGACAAGAAATCCTCCCTATAGAGTTCATTTTTGATCCATTCTAACCCTAGACATTGTTTATTATGATGGGCTTCCCAACTTGATTAGTTATGATGCTATTGACCCTCATTGTCTCTTGAGATTCTATGCCATCTACAATTTGGCCCATGTAGGATTGAAGCGTTTCTTTGAACTGCTTTGCTCTTGATCTTATTATTGATCCCTCCAGCATTACTAGCTCATCTTTGGTTTCATTTTTCTTACAAAGTGTCATGGTCATGCTCATATCAATACATGTCTTTGGACCTTCAGATTCCTCTATCTAGCTTGAAAATAGCACATTTAGAATGTCATTCTGTCCTAGGATGTTTTTTAACATAAGTTCTGTTTTAGTTTCGTGAAGATGGATGGTTTCTTGTTTATTTTGGTAACTGTATGTCAAATAATTGAGCATCAGACTGGACATCAAATGGAAAAGTAGGTTAAATTCTTATAGTAATGGGGTATGAACCTTGTATTCTTGGGGTTTCTACTCTAACGTAATGGATATCACTCTGGTGGTGGGATCATCTCTAAGATGCTTCATTTGCATGTGTGTGTAAGAGAGATATTAAGATGAGATGTGCTCTAATTTTCATTTGGTGCTTTGGTATGCAAAGTCTACTGTGGTTTGTGAATCACGATGTATATGTAAGAGATATTAAAATGAGATGTGCTCTAATTTTCTTTTGATGCTGTGTCATATAAGATCTAGTGTTGTTATATGAAACAAGATGTATACTTTAGGGGAGTTATTGGTAACTTTCTTTATTTCTATAGTCTAGTTGTAATATTATTAAAACCTGAAACTTGTTGAGACTCAACTTCTTATTACTATCCAGGTCCTGATGAGTCTAAAGATTCACGAAAGAGTGGAGCTCAAAATGCATTAGTTGTTGGTCCATCTATCCAACCAAAGCCAACGTGAGTGCTCTTCCTAATCCCAAGCCCGCCCTTCCATTTTTCTCCATGTTCCTTCTATTTATTATATTGCTCTTCATAATGACATTTGGCCCTTTTTATAGAACTTTATTCGATAATTTCTGTTTGTTTCCATTGCTTTTATTTCCTCTTACAAATTGGATACTATGTGTTTTCTTGGTAGCAATATTTTCTGGCATTGTGTGCACTGGTTTGTATCTTCCCCTTCTGTCATTTGTGGACTTGAATATCTTGTTGGTATATTTGTGGAGTTGTTACCATGTGATGGATCCAGTTGCATCTGATTAATGATTTGGTTATGAATTCTCGAGTTATTTTGCTAATTATCTTCATCTTCTCTTCAGAAATAATGTAGGTTTTTCAGGGAAAAGTACTGCAGTAATCTCTGCTTCAGGTCCATCTGAGAGGTTTGAATTCTGCTTTTTATTGTTTATTCTATTGTTCACCACTTCCATCAGCATTCTTCTATTTTGATTTTGTCTCATTATCTTCATCCATACAATTTGTTTTTTCTAAACATCTTTCCCTTTGGATTGGTTCTTGATCTGCACTGTCTATCTGTTTATAGGATTTGAACAAATTATTATGTATCATATTAAGCAATAAATAGTTATTGGCACCACTATCTTCATGATGCTTGTCATAGTTATAATATTTTTTTTCACACTACTTGTGCTGCTTTAAGTGGTTGGTTTAGCCTTACGAATTGGCACAGGTTACATGATCGGTGCCTCTTATTGTGATTTTGGATATGTAATTTTGTAGTCGTCAATGCATCTATTTTTAGTAAAGATCATGTATTGTTTTTCAAGGAAGTAAAAGTATATGAACACCTCTTTCTTAATTTTAAAAAAAGATGCATGGAAATGAAAATTTCATGTATCTTCCCCTGCATAAGATAAACATATTTTGCTCAAGTTTCGTTGATTCTCATCTTATAGGAACTTCTCAACTGCTGCTCTAATGGAAAGAATTCCAAGCAAATGGCCCCGTCCTTATTGGCATCCTCCATGGAAGAATTATAGGGTAAAACATTTCTGTTTCTGTTAGTCGAGTTGTTTCACTTTTTGAAGTTCCCTTGCAATAGTATTATTTACCTCATGATTAGTGATTGGCTGAGGATATTAGCATGAAAACAAAGGCTAGCATTTGATTATAGCCTTACGGATTTATAAACAAGTTCCAAACAGTGAAACTTAAGTTCAATTAAGAGAAAGTAGTTTGTAATATTATTGAGGTCAAAAGAAATTGGAATTACATATTTATCAGATAGTGAGTACCATCCCTAGTAGGATGCCTAATTAAATAAGTGAAATATTACATTATAACTAACAATTCTTCAATAACCTTAAATAAAACACTTGAACTGTATGACCCTTTTAATTGGGCTATGTTATTGTCAGATACTAACCTTGTCTAGCTCTCTGTCAACCATAATGTTGGACAGGCTCCCTGTTGCACTTATCTACTAATGAGATATGTTGTCTTTGTTATGGTTCCTTTATTTCTTTATTTGAAGAGTGGCTCTTTTTTACAGTATGAAAATTATTTTTTCAGGTCATTAGTGGCCATCTGGGATGGGTCAGATCTGTTGCATTTGATCCAAGTAATGATTGGTTCTGCACAGGGTCTGCAGATCGAACTATCAAGGTATTGGCATTTGAACGTTTTTCTTTGTGATGTTATTCAAAGCTCTGAATTGCTACAATTTAGGTTCCTTTTCTGTCGTTCTTCTTCCCCAAGCTCCTGTTAATCCTACTATTTCTTTCTAAACGGGTGGAGGAAAATTTTGAATTGTGCAACATATGATGGTAATGATATAGAAGTCAAAATAGCTTCAATGCAATCTTCTTTACTAAAATTCTTTTGAGTTATTAATGGAAAATGGTTGAAATAAAAAATCTATGGGTTCCATTGTGATTATTTTCACTTATTGTTTTTTGTCTGGGTGTTATCTCATCAAATAGTTAGACAATTCTCAAAACAATTAGTCGAACGAAATGTTAAAAGTGTTATTTTCTTCCTGAGTTTGGTTGACCAGATATGGGATCTTGCTTCTGGAAGGTTGAAGCTGACACTAACAGGACACATTGAACAAGTACGAGGTAGTTAATCCTTGTTCTCTTCTGTGTTAATGCAATTGCATGCGACTAATCTTGTTTTTCAAGAATTAATTGGTAAGTATATTTCTCTTTGCAGGCCTTGCTGTCAGCCAAAGGCATACGTACATGTTTTCTGCCGGCGATGACAAACAGGTGAAATGTTGGGACCTTGAACAGAATAAGGTAAGATTGTTGACCTGGTAGAAGTACTCATATCTATGTATGGTTCTGAAATTTGACCAGTTTGACATAATTTTTAGGTTATTCGGTCATATCATGGTCATCTAAGTGGTGTCTATTGCTTGGCTCTTCACCCTACTATTGATCTTTTGCTTACAGGAGGTCGTGATTCTGTTTGCCGGGTAAGGATTCTTTTTGCGTTATTGAGATAAGTTTGACGACTAACTGTGCTAAGTCTGGAAGGAAACATCTAATATGGGAATATTTGTCAGGTCTGGGATATTCGTACCAAGATGCAAGTTTTTGCTCTATCTGGACATGATAATACAGTTTGCTCTGTTTTTACACGACCAACAGTAAGCATTCTTGTTCTCTATATTGTGTTCTATTTTCTAATTTGGTTATTTCATTGATATTGTAATCTCCATGGAGATCTCTTGGCATTTTATAGTGTTAGTTGATTTGTCACATGGAAATTGTTAGGATATAGTTGTTAGTAGATGTAATAGTAATTTATTAGTCCCATGTCAAAAAAGGGCATATCTATGATTTCTCTGTACTTGTCAATATAGGTTGTTTGATACCATCTTTCACATATTAACAGAAATCAATGCTTGTTGGTAATCCACATTTCTTGTGTATTTTTATTGAATCTATTGACATCTGTGCGGTCTTTCTGGAACTAACCTTGTCAGTGGCATACTTTTACACTCTTTACAGGATCCACAAGTGGTCACTGGTTCTCATGATTCAACCATCAGGTTCTGGGACCTGAGACATAATGGTACCTTGGAGCCTCTTGCAAGAATTTTGAATTTATTGTTTGTGCCCTTTTTCTTTTAGTATTTTGATTAAGAAATATTTTCCTTGCAGGTAAGACCATGTTAACACTTACACATCACAAGAAATCTGTCCGTGCCATGGCATTGCATCCTACAGAGTATGAAAAATATTTGTCGGCTGTTTCTGTTTACATTTTCTCTTGTAACAATGTGAATCTTATATGTGTTCATCTGTTTGTTTTCTCAGGAATTGTTTTGCATCTGCATCTGCTGACAATATTAAGAAGTTCAGTCTTCCCAAAGGAGATTTTTTGCACAATATGCTGTAAGTCGTTAAACACTGTTGCTTAAAACTGTAGTTTATCATTCTTCTTACTTTCTAGGATAGTATATCCTTGTATTCTTTTCAAATTTGCATCTTTGATGTGGACATGGGGTTTCTGCACTTGATATGTATCAGATGACTAATTTACAAGGTTCTTTGAAGTACACAAGTGATCTGTTCCTTTGGGACAAAAGAGAATGTTGTAAATTCTGGTGTTACTGTCGATGCATTTGACATATTTTGCTATCTGTTCAGTAAACTCATGGATTGTATTGAAACAGCTACGCTTTTGAGCAATATCTGTTATGAGTTTCCTTCATTGTGTTGGTAATAAGTTCAGGAGACTGATACTAAATTGACTGTTCTGTTATAATATGTCGTTGTTGGTGCATACCTATTGGGTCCTTTAACCTTATTCAAGATTGAACGGCGTCTTTTATAGCAATCCATCTTGTGACAGGGCCTTTTCTATAGGATCATTAAAGTTAGTTGGGGCCCAGGATATATAAGAATTATAAAAATGTGCTGAAATAAGTGTGACTCTAGAACTAGATAATGTCTCAATGGCATTTAATAGTTATATTTTTATGATACTTTTATAGAACTCTTTGATAAATTTTTAGTTAGGTCTTTACACGTGGTCAGAACTGTTTACTGATTATCGGTTATATTACCAAGTAATTTTGTTTCTGATTGACCGTTTTATTCTCTTTTTTGAGCAGGTCCCAACAGAAAACCATAATCAATACAATGGCTGTCAATGAAGATGGTGTGATGGCTACAGGAGGTACAGGATATTTTATTCTTAGGCTTGATGTAATAATGCTCCAAGTTGTGAGTAATTTGTTATTGACATTCTGGTTTGTCATAACCTTTACGTAGAGTATGAGGTTGCATGTCAGGTCTTTACTCTAAAAGAGGGTCAAGTTTATGCAGAAGCAACCTTAAAGATGGCTCATGAGAGACTAATCTTCACCCTGCTTATTTGAAAACTAGTACTTTCTCAGGCCAAAAAGCTAGGGGGCCTTACTACTCTTCCTGGTCCATGATCAACTTACAATTGAGTTCAGCTTTTTCTTTTTCACCTGCAACCTTGGCCTGCATTTGATTCCTTACTTGTTAAGTGTTGGATAGGAGTTACTTCCATTTGTTGAATAAGATTTTCATACGAGTTTCCATTAATCGTATTGTAGGTGACAATGGGAGTTTGTGGTTTTGGGATTGGAGGAGTGGTCATAGTTTCCAGCAGTCTCAAACAATTGTACAGCCAGGTACGATCTGCCGCTACCTGTTATGTTTAGTTGTCCAAAGTTGTGGGATAGAAAGAAAGCTAATATTAACATTCATACGATTAAAACTACTCCAGGATCATTGGACAGTGAAGCTGGTATTTATGCTCTCTCTTATGATGTAACTGGTTCAAGACTTGTCACATGTGAAGCTGACAAAACAATAAAAATGTGGAAAGAAGACGAGAATGCAACCCCAGAAACCCATCCCATCAACTTTAAGCCCCCGAAAGATATCCGACGATTTTAGCTCGTGTTCTTTGCAACTTTATCATGATACAGGTCTGTTTTTTGTACCGGAAAGTTATGTTGTAAATGTTTGATACATTGTGTTACTTCATTCCTGCAAGCTCGCAGATAACATATTGGTTTTAACAATACTTAGAAGGTTGATTTGAAGTTAGCAAGAGGACTGTGATTACCTGTTAGATTATCTGCATTCGGAAACAAACATTTTTATGAATCAATGACGTGGTTATTTTCCAACTACTGTTAACTCGCATCTGGCTAAGATTAAAGATGACAGAAAAGTTCAAGCCTGATCCTGATTAGTTCAAAATCAATGAATTGAAGTCAGTTTGATCGGATCCAGACCGAGTATGAGTTATGAATACAGTTCGAGCTCGGATTGAGGCTGAGTATCGGCTTGATTTCGATCCAAAATATTACTATACTTCATAAAGACTAAGAGATTTGAACATTCAATCTTGATGGCTTCCAACTTGAATTTAATAAACTTTTATATTAAATAAATTATGATTAATTAATCATAAATTGTTGAAATTGAACTTAAGTTTAATTTTAAGAATATTTTAATTTATATAAAAAACAAACACACATACTTTAAATTTTCACATGATTTATTCAAAATAATAAATCAATGCTTGTGTTATGCAAGGGACTCATTTTGATCCGGGTTGCATTTTTATAGGTTGTTAGTCTTTATATTTTGCTATCAATTCGTCTTCTTCAGATAATAGTTTTGGATTTAGTTTAATAGTTTTTTATTGTAAGGCCATTCTTGTTTTTAAGCCGGACATCAAAGTTTTTTGAATTAGGTGTCAAGGTAATAGGTGTGCTCACTTGCGTGCGCCGGATTTTATTTGCCATAGCAGGTTCCATCTATGAGTGGACATGATAGATGTTTTGTTTGATATTTATTCTCGGACGTAATATTACACTTATGCTCCTTTTTCAAAAATAAAATAAAATAAAATAAAAAGATAAAATAATATCATAAAGCTTGAAAGTTGGAAATTTAATTATATGAATAATTTTCAACTTTTGAATATAATAAATATTATTTAGATACTTTATCTTCTAAATAAAAATTTTAAAAATATGAAAGTTATTTTATAAAATTAATTTAATTTTGTTCAAACAAAAATTAGTATATATAGTAAATAGAATCAATTATACTATAGAAACTGTTAATATATTAAAATTAATAATATGCTACATTAATCAAAACCTTTAAGAATAATAATTTATATTGGTTTTATTTTATCATCTAAGTTGAAATATATAAATATAAATATTATTATATATAGTTTTATTTATCTAAATAGAAAATATAAATTTTAATTTTATAATGCATAAAATATCTTTCATACACATTGCATAATAATTTGTTTATATAAAAATATAAATATAAATTAAATAATTAATGCAATAATTAAACTCTTATTTCCCTATACTTAATTTCATGTCCTCTCTCTCTCACTATCCCTAAAAGCCGAAGCTAAGTCTGCATAATTTTCCTATAAAAGCTCGCCTTGCTCCCTCTCTCGTAAACTAAGCCAAATACCCTCCCGAACCTCCTCTCACTATCTCGGTCTTCAGGGCTCTTGATACGTTCAGGTTCATGCAGTCTCATTTCTCTAAGTCGTCTTTTCGTTGTTGTCTCTTATCTGTAAGCGATTTTTGGAGCATTTTTTGTATTTCTGTTACGTAGTCTTTTGGTCTATTTTGAGTATTGTTTTCTGAGTTTGATGGGAGTTTTTAGTTCTGAATTGCTGAGGGCTTGGTTGGTGTTTGCGTTTGAGTTCACTGTGAAAAGTTGTGCTTTTGGGTTCTGGGGAGATATTGCTCTGGAGGCTCTCGTTTAGTGTATTGGGAAATGAAGTTTGTTGGAGATGGGGGATATGCTTTGCTTACTCTGCCACCAGTTGATCTTCAAGTTTTAAATTTTCAAGGTTTTTGGTGGGTTTGCGTTCTTTTCTCTTGTATGTTCTTTGGGGATTTTAAGGGGTTTTGTTTTGAAAGTTTAGGGCTTTGGGGAGTCATTGCTCTGGATTGGGTAATTGTAAGAGTTGACTGTAAGGTTCCCTTTAGGTTAGAGTTGACTGTACGGTTCCCTTAGGTTAGATTCTTATTTTGGTTCTTTATACTTTATAGGTATCTACATTGTAACTGTATTTATTTTTATTTATTGTTTAGGTGGATTGATTAGCTTCTATATGATCAGAAATATGCTAAAATTTTCTCTATCTCGATAACCTACAAGAACTTTGTGTATCAGTTGCAGTTTTAGATTTCAGTTTGTGTGCTTATGCAATTGAAGCTTTCTGCTATTTCTTCTGTTCTGCTGAATTAAAAAAAGAATTGTTTGGAGCAGAGGGAAACTTAACGACTGTCAAAATGTCACGAAAAGGTTTGATGGAACAGGACTTGAGTAAGTTGGATGTAAAAACATTGCATCCACTTTCTCCAGAAGTCATATCTCGCCAAGCAACTATAAATATAGGTGATGTTGTTGCCCATAGACTGTAAATACTCCTTTAAGAGCAATAATAGCCATTTGCCTCAGCTCCTGTATTTCGAATTTTTGCTTTAGTTGGTTTTTATTGTTAGCTTAGGATGGAAATGACTAATATTTTTATTTCCATTTTCACATTGTTTTTATCAGGCACTATAGGTCATGTGGCACATGGCAAGTCAACTGTTGTGAAAGCAATATCTGGTGTTCAGGTGATTTAGTTGCACAAACTTGTGCAATTTTATGGTGCTTAATCAATATTCAGATCTTTGCTAATTTGGCAACCTGAGATGAATATAACTGCTGCTGTGAAAGACTACCTAGTTACCTGCATAGTCATGTCTTGCAGGATTGTGCCTGCTTTGATAGTTATGGTGTTAGTATCAATATTAAATGCAAATTGCAAGTGTAGACAGTTCCATTTATTTGCAGACTGTTCGTTTTAAAAATGAGCTGGAGAGGAACATTACCATTAAGCTTGGATACGCAAATGCAAAGATATACAAATGTGAAGATGAGCGTTGCCCCAGACCTATGTGCTACAAGTAAGTGATGTATACTTGCATATTACAACATCATTTTCAGTGTTGCATTTGATTAATAAATGAGAAATGTCCCTGTAGGGCATATGGAAGTGGAAAGGAAGATAGTCCCATGTGTGATGTGCCCGGATTCGAAAACTGCAGGATGAAGTTGCTGAGACATGTATCTTTTGTTGATTGCCCAGTAAGACTTCAAATTTTTCCTTGTAAAGGATATTTCTACATTCAGTTTCTTTTCATTCAAGATCTATGTTGTAGTATTGTTTAATATGCTTTGAGTTATATATCTACTGTCCAATTTATCTAATCATCAAATTATCTTGTATTTTGGTAGATGGGTTATATTTTGTTGTTTTAGTCTGTCAGTGTGAATAAGTTATACTCCAGTTTATTTTTACAGCAAGTGATAGATATTTCTGTTTTACTGTAGGGTCATGATATTCTTATGGCTACAATGCTTAATGGAGCAGCAATCATGGATGGAGCTTTACTTCTAATTGCTGCAAATGAGAGCTGCCCACAGCCACAAACTTCTGAGCATCTTGCTGCTGTAGAAATTATGCGCCTCCAACACATAATTATCCTCCAAAATAAGGTTGATCTAATTCAGGAAAATGTAGCCATCAACCAACATGAGGCTATTCAAAAGTTTATTCAGGTTTAGTACCTTGGTGCCTTCTTCAATACTGTCTTGGCATGCATTGGTCCAATGAATCTCTTTTTTCTTTCATTTATAATTAGTTTGTTATTTACTAGACAAAAAAGATCCAGGTAATTCTGATTCTCTATGATGTTTCATTTGCAGGGAACTGTTGCTGATGCTGCTCCAGTGGTGCCAATTTCTGCACAGCTGAAGTATAATATTGATGTTGTGTGTGAGTACATTGTCAAAAAGATTCCTGTTCCAGAGAGGAACTTCATCTCACCACCTAATATGATCGTGATCCGCTCATTTGATGTCAACAAGCCTGGATCTGATGTGGATGAGGTAAAAGGTGGTGTTGCTGGTGGAAGTATCTTCAGGGTAAGTTTCAAGTTGCACTTGTTTATACATTTATTGTTGGTATTTATGTAACACTATAGTATGAAGAGTCCTTTATGTTACATTACATAGGAGGATATAAGTGGTGAAATTTTTTTTAGTTGTGCTTGGATGGTTAAGGTTACGGGGTGGCGGACGGGAAACCTTCATTTAGCAATTGATGTTTACCGTTGGTCTAGAATGCGTCATATAAAATAGCTATCTATTATCTATATACATTAAGCCAGCTGAAACATATGTGGTTAATATTGTTGACAATCATCCTTTTGCAGGGTGTTCTGAAGGTGAATCAAGATATTGAGGTTCGCCCGGGAATTGTTGTGAAAGATGAGGCTGGAAATGTCAAATGCACACCAATATATACTAGAATAGTTTCGTTGTACGCTGAGCAGAACGAGCTGCAATTTGCAGTACCTGGAGGTCTTATTGGTGTGGGCACAACGATGGACCCAACTTTGACACGTGCTGATAGATTAGTCGGTCAGGTGCTTGGTGATGTCGGATCCCTACCTGAAGTCTTTGTTGAGCTTGAGGTTAGGGACTGAACCAGAATATCTTCGTGAAACCTTGCTCTTTCGGATTAAACTGTTTATTCACTATTGCGTTACTATTTGACCATGCAGGTTAATTTCTTCCTCCTACGGCGACTAATTGGTGTGAGGACAAAGGGGTCAGAGAAGCAGGGAAAGGTGTCGAAGCTGGCTAAGGCAGAGATTCTGATGTTGAACATTGGATCCATGTCGACTGGAGCAAGAGTGATTGCAGTAAAGAATGATTTGGCAAAGTTACAACTGACATCTCCAGTCTGTACAAGTAAAGGAGAGAAGATAGCTCTGAGTAGACGAGTCGAGAAGCACTGGCGTCTTATCGGATGGGGCATGATTCAAGCTGGAACCACTCTTGACGTTCCACCCTGCCCCCTCTAAAGTACTTACTGAGAAACTTAAAAAAGAGACAAGAGAGGAGGAAGGATTATTTGTACACCTATTTGTTATTTTGTTGGGTATTTTCAATGTTTCTTCAGTTTTGGATGAGGAGTTTTGTCTCAACTCATACTTTGCGGTTTCTTAAGAAACTAAAGATTGCAAGAAGATTGACACTCTTGTCATGTTTCTTTCTTCTTAAACATGTTTTAAAGTGAATGTTGTTCCAATTGCTAGTTGTGGCACCTGAACTTCCTTCAAACGAGTTTTGAGAAAGCTTAATGTCTTGCAATTTGGCATCCTTAGAGATAACACACTGGCTTGGGCCAAACAAGGTTTCGACTCAAAAGGGTCGGATCAGATTAAGTCGGGCCAAGTAGAGTCTCGACTCAAAAGGGTCGGGTCAGTTTAAATAATAAAATAAAATTATTTTAATTTGAAGTTTGAATTTTCGAATCAAAATTTTTAAATTAAAAAAAGAATCCGACATAATTATAACAAATTACATAACAAATCCTTATTTATTTATTTTAACATTGGATAAAGATGATTTGGGTAAATTTTGGGTTCGGAAATGTGAAAATATTAAATAGGCCCACTAGGCCCAATATTAAGAGCCCATCATTGTGCGGCTTATTATCTGCCCAAAACCCTAATCTAGCCTCCGCTTCCATATCCTCCAAAGCCCTTGCTTCGGCTTCTTCAATTCCAGGTACCACCACTGCCGCCAGTCTTTATCTGACTGTTCGTTATGGTACGATTGTTTTTGATTGAGTGTGTTCTGATTTAGGTTGTCGACAATCAATCAATAGACGAAAATGAGCAGAGGAGGAGCAACACCTGCCAAGGGGAAGAAGAAAGGAGCTACTTTCACGATCGACTGCGCAAAGCCGGTGGAGGATAAGATCATGGACATCGCCTCTCTCGAAAAGTTCCTCCAGGAACGCATCAAAGTCGGCGGCAAAGCCGGTGCTCTTGGCGACTCTATTACCGTCACTCGCGACAAGTCCAAAATCACCGTCACCTCTGACTCCAACTTCTCCAAACGGTAATCCCGTTTTTAAAAAAGGGGACTTTAAGTTTATCCGCGTTTTCTATATGTTTTAGGATTTACGCAATATTCATTTGTGTTGGATTGAAACTACATATGTGATTATTGTTGAAATTTGATTGAAAAGAAAATTCTTACATTTTGTGATTAATTGTAATGGGTTTTGGTTGCTTAGATACTTGAAGTACTTGACGAAGAAGTATTTGAAGAAACACAATGTGCGAGATTGGCTTCGGGTCATTGCTTCCAACAAAGACCGTAATGTTTATGAACTCCGATACTTTAACATTGCTGAGAATGAAGGCGAGGAGGAAGATTGAAGTTTCCTATATTTTCCAGTTGTTATTGATGAACCAAACTCTTTCTTTAGGCTTGGTTTTGTTTGTATGCTTTTGGAATCTTGAGGACATAATATCAACCTTATTATTGTTTCTTCCTCAGTTTTTTCACTATATTATTGTTAATTATTGAGCAACTCAGATTTATGTCTTTTTTGAGCCGTGAATTTGTACATCTATGCCGTTTATCTGTTACAGAACTTTGTTGTTATTTGTTATGTTAGTAACTTAGTAGTCAATTTGTTCAATATTAGACCTCTCTACTAGACATTTAGGGTACTGCCGGGAACAAATCCAGTGCAGATGGGGTAGGGCTTGTAGCTCTAGTGAGTTCTTCCATTGTGTCCTTTTCATCTGTATCGGTTTTGTTTGTCCATACATTCCCTTTATCAGCTTCCATGTTGGGAATACATTTTTGTACAGCGTTGTCGCACTTGAACCCAAACCCTAGTGCATTCTTCTAGACCTCATCTCCTTGTTTCATACTCCCTCGTAATTCTATATGACTTAGCTCATACCAAACAAAAGAATATGAAGTGCTTCCAATCCTGTAACAGGTCATCTTAGTGGTCTCTATGTCTTCATCGGTCAATGGTAGGTTTTCTTTGACTTGTCTGAATGATTACCTATCTGCCAGCATGTATACAGAAGTGGTGAAAAGATCTCTTGAAGTTTGGCATGTAGGAAAACTATTTCATGCTTGAAATTCTCATTTTCTCGCAAATCCTTGAAAATACATTCAAGGATTGCTCTGAAATGGCAAGAACATAGGTCCCAACTCCCAAAACATACGAGTTTTGCCTTCAGTGCATCTGTGGCCATGTTCATTATGCTTTTTGATATTGATACCCCTAGTTTGTTTTTAGAATCCGGAAGACAGGAGTAAGAACAATTGTAATGTGCTTTGTTCTTGCAAAGAATATGTTGTAACTCATATTTACCTCATTCTTATCTTGACGTCGGCTAGACATCAATATGGCAGCTCCCCTTTTGAAACATTCAATTGGTTAACAATTTGGAAGGATGTGAACCAAATAAGGTTTAGTATTTCATTGCTTAGAATGAGTGCTATTGAGTTCTGTTGAACCTTCAACAGGACTATATCTAGGCAAATGGACATGATTCCAGCACTGGACCCCATGCTAGACAGGTTAAGCTTCATGATATTGCTTCTCATATTAAATTTACTGAATGCCATAGCATTGAGTGATGGTATAGGAGAAAACAAACTACTGTTGGGATATCAGTATGTCTATAGGTTTTGGATTGATGTTGCAATTCTGTAGTAGATCTGTAGGAGATCTGCTACGACTGAAAGATTATTGTTTTAGCGTCTTCTGTGGCAAAAGGGGGTTTATCTGAAAAGCAACACTGTCAGGATCAAAATGATTAGCAATGGAAGCATGCTCAAGGTATAGACATTACTCTTGGGGGCTTGTATTATGTGAAGTACAGTAGTTAATGTTAATTATGTTACTTGCAAGATATGTCAAGAGGCTATTTTCGTTATTTAAACATGTAATTTTATAGTCACAAAATAGTGAGTGATGATCTAAGGCTTCCTCTCTTAATAGCCATTTCATAAATATATAAAAATATTCAAAAAGAATGCTAAGTCTTGTCATGAACTTGCATCTACCTTGATGAAAACAAGGAACCAATGGTTCTATTTTTGTGTGTAAGTAATAGTTTTATTAATCAAATCCATGTGTATAAATTACATATTTAAATAAATTACTTAAATCAATATTTAAAATTTGGCAATACCAGACACTTCCGACTTGCAATTTGATGCAATTCAATGTAGACATATTGAAAGCAAGATTTAAATTATTTTTATGCTGTTTTCCAAAAAAAAGGTCTTTTTATGCATTACAAATTATTTATTGATGATCTTTTTAATCCCACATGTAAAAATAAAGAAAAACATACTATTTACTTGAGTATCCATCTTCATGTTCTTGATTGTATTATGCTATTGTTGTCCAATCTCATTCACGTTAACTTCTACATATTCCTTTTTCTTCTTTGGTTACAGACTGAATATTCCTATTTAAAACTGATAAACAATGATATAGAATCTTTCAAGTTTAGTCAACCAGAACACACATAATACTCTATGCTGAATGAGGAAATCAATCAATAAATTTCTGTCAAATGATCAGAGAAGCAAGAGCTTCCAGTTGTGTCCAATCTGATAAAACATGTGTGCCCATGTGAGCGAGGTTCAGAGCTCATGTCCCTTAGCAACACATTCATCCATTAAAATAAAATAAGAACAGATCTCTTTGACATATAATCATCAGGCAGAGGACACAAATGGAGTAAGGGAATACAAATTTTTGCATGCACAACTCATAATATCTTTAAGAAACACTTGAACAAGAAACTATCCTGAAGAGAATGATTTGCAGATCATATTACCAGTAACTTGGTAGAATAAAAAGAAAGTGTTTTTGACAATACTTATGCCTGACTGACCGATCACGAAACTTGAGACAAAGAGCAATACACAGAGATTAACTAGACATGACCAATGTACTTTGTCTACTATTAGCTTCAAAGCTCTTCAAGTTTAGCCTCTCACAGCTAACAAAGAAGGAATTGCAGCCAAGTTTGGAGTAGTATTCTTGGTGGAAGCTTGTCTGATGATATTCCTCTTGCCTTCTTTGGAAGTTGGCTTGCTAAAAGCTCTCATGGGACTAGAAAAAGCCCAACTCCAACTCCTACTCCTGCCATGGGAGAGAGGACCTGTTGTTGACTTCCCATTCATGTCCTCAGTTGATGATGAAACCCAGTAAGATGAGGAAGATGAAGACGATGATGAATTTATTATAAACCCACCGAAGATACCTCCACACCTCACCCTCTCCTTCATGTTAGAGGAGGTAGTATGAACTTTTGGCTTGCCTTCTCTTTGTGACTCCACTCTCCTGAGAGTGCAGTCCCCAAACCCAGTTGAGATTCTCTCAAAAAAATCACCTGAGAAGCTTCTGCTCCCACACCCAACAGATCTAGATCTCGACACTTTTCTCTCAAAAGATGAGGCAGAGGCTGTTGCTTGGCTGTTTGGACTATCATCATCGTCTTCCACCACAACAATGTCTGCTTTCTTGGACACAAAAGATCCCATACACTTCTCTTTTTGCTTCACAATGGCCCCATTCGATGTTCCTGTTGTTGTTGTCGTCGTCAAAGATGACACCTTTTCTGGTTTTCTGGTAGAAGTAGAAGAAGATTTGGCTGAAGAGAGATAAAGAAATGACCAAAACCCACCTCTCTTCCTGGGGCTAAAATCTTCAGTATCATCAAAGAAATGGCTCCTCCTACCGGGAGTTGTAGTGGACTTGCTTCGGTTATAAACAATATCACGTTCTGATGATGATGATGATGTTATCATGCTTTTCTTCTTCTTTTTAGCCAAAAGAAAAGAGATTCTGGCCCTCCTCGTGTGGTACTCTTGATAGTGACCATTATTTGCATTATCATTCCTACTTTTTGTAGATGTGGGACGCGAAGCAAGTGATAGTGAAGTAGCAGAACCACCACCAGCTCCTCCACCACCAATGCTAGTTCCACCAACCCCAATACTACCAAAATCAGATCTAAATGAAGGAGAAGAAGATGAAGAAGAAGAAGAGACACGAATTGGTAGAGGAAAAGACGAAGATACCAACTTTCCAAGCTTTTCTTGGAGACAAAAAGCACAGATCCCACCTGGGTTGTTCCTATGAGGATGGTCACTGCACTGCATACCATCTCCAATGTCATCTTCACCACCACCACCACCTTTCACTTCCATCATCACGATCTAATATCAAAAGGGTTCCTTCAAAAGATCTTTTTTATTCCAAAGTTTCGATCTGTTCACTCAAATGTTGCTCTTCTCTGATACCTTCAAGCACCTTTCTACTGATCTTTTCCTCTTTTTTGCTCTGATAGAGAGAGAGATGGGCATGGATACACACATACACAGATGCAAAAAAAAGAAAAGGGAACAGATCGGTCAGAGCGTGTTATTGAATTAACAATGAGTGGGGACTGCGAAGAAGAGCACTGAGAAAGAGTCCCCAGAAGCACGTGGAGTACTGATACTCACTGACGAAACCCTATTTTTTAATCTCTTCATCTTCCATTAACAGCTTTAACGAGACAAGGAATGCTCTAAATATACGTCTCATCTCTCCTGCCTAAACTAAACCCTACTCACTTAGTCGTCTACCATGAAGCTCCTCACTCTCATTCACTTACTATTTATTAATATTAAAAGTCTCAGCTTTAGATTCCTCCTCTTAACCCTACAGCTCTACCTAGACTTGTCTTGCTCAGATGCTACGTGTCCACGTCCATTATAATGCCTCACTGTTCTGCTACATCTTCGCACTATTTTATTAATTGCTTAGTTGCATCAACCATGTGCAACAAGCAGATGATGAAACATAGCGTTCAAGGTTGTTGTTTATTATCGTAATTTGTCGTTGTAATTACGACGCAACAAACATCTGGTAACGGCGTCATCAGATGAAATACCAGAATTTGAAGGAAGATCGTGAGGAGAGTACGAGGACAAAGTTACACGTTAAGCCTGAATGTAAAAGGTCGTAGGGGACTTTCTCTCATTTGTTGATGTCTGGGACTGTTTAAGGTGGTTTGGTCCCCACTCCTGTCTGTGTTGAATACGTGCAACCTCATCCGGTCATACAGGGAAACAGATAATGTTAGCCAGTTTTGATCATACCTCCTTAAATTTCATCGATATATTTATATAAATTTATATGAATACGTGGATAAAATTAAATAATACCTGATAGAAATATCCTAGTGAAATACTTATTTTATTAATTATTGAATATATAAGTTTTTAAAATTATAGCTTTTTTATGTTATAATTTAGTTTTCAATTTTTACACTGTTTTATGTAATAATAAGTTAATTTTTTATTTTCTATTTATTATAATATGACGTCAAAATTTTGAAAATTTCAATATAGTACTATTTTAAACCTATAAATGAATGAAATTAATAAGTTATAACCAATGTTTTAAAAATCCTACTAAAGTTAAACTCTTAACATAAGATGTTAAGGTCTAAAATATTAGACATAAAACAGATTAAAGATTGAATAAAATTAAAATTTTTGAAATATTATTAAACAAAATTGTCCTTATTTATCAAAAAATTTAAAGTTTAATTAAAAAATAAACTATTAAATAAAAATTGATTAATTTCAATATTAAATTTTTATTTCAGTATTTAATAATAAAAATTATTAAAGTAAATTAAAAAATTAATCGATTCAAAATTTTAACAATTGAATTGACTAAATTAGTAAAAAATTTTAACCGTTAGTTATAACAGAAAGATTTGTATTAAAAACACATCAAATTCTTTGTTTAAGTTACTTTGTTTGAATTATGTTTCATTAAATCTTATCTATATATTTATGTTTTAATCGAACATAATAAGAATATCATAATCAATACAGAAAATTTGATCTCATGATTTTTTAAGACATAAAAATAAAAATAAAAAAGGTCAAACAATAGAAGAGTTCAATGTCAATATAATTAATTCTGTAAATATTTCTCAAAAAATGATAGGTGAATTGCGATAAGGAAAGAAAAAATATTATATAATAAAGAAAATCAATTAATATAAATAATTAACTTTTTCATAAATAAATGAGTTTGAAAAATTAAAGTTGTGTCTGCAAAGGTATCTTCTTTTCGCAATTCCAATGATATTTAGATAATACCCTGTGGGTTAATGAGTAGACCATTGGATTGTGTAGGAAACTACATTGAGATCTTCACTGCTTTTGTATCGTCCAACTTCGTGAAACTAAAATCAATTATTATCTTTAATTAATAAATACGTTATTTCGATATTATAAATTAAAGAAAATCTTAATTTTTATTAAAAATTAGAAAAAATAAAAAAAGGTGTGAACTTAAGTTAAGTTTATATATGTTCATATTAAATTTTAATTAAAAACTTAAAATATTATTCAATAGATGAATTTATATTTGATTCTGCTTATTTAAATTTGATTTATTTCATTTATAAAACAAAACTAGAAATTACTATTTTACATATGTGTGTTGGATTGCTTTTCTATAATGACATGATGAAGCACCATTGGTTAACACATTACTTGAGGTACGGTCTTTTCAGAGTACAAGATTTTGATTTACAGAGTGTACCCACCAAGTTGAGTGATAGTGAAGAGTCCCTGTCCATGGAGTTTTCTCCGTCGTCTCTTCCTCCTCAGATAAGACCACTCAACGATGTCCATCTCAGCCGTTAATTTGTCATTATCAAAAAAATTTCATCAAATCTTCTTTTTCGTTTACTTTATTTCAATTTTGTTCCATTAAATCTTATCCGTATATTTATATAAAATTCACATAAATATATATATAAGATTTAACGAAATATTATAGAAACACTATAATTAATATAGAAGATCTGATCCCAAACAAAGTAATTTTTATAATAATAAATCTACGATTACTAATTCAAATAAAAATAAATATAATATAGATCCAAACTGATTCAAAGATAGAATCAGTTTAACTGTAAAAATTTTGAATTGGTTAATTTTAAAATTTTTAATAAATTGTTATTAAAGTTAGAATAAAATAGTTAATTTTTATTTAATAGTTTTTCAATTAAATTTTAAATTCTTCGATAAATAAAGATACTCTCCTTCTTTAATATTATTTCAAATTCTAAAATTTTTAATTTTTATTGCATATCGGTTTTATATATCCAAATAATTATTATACTCTACAATGTAAGGATTAAAAATCAAATTAATTTTGTCAATTTATACATAAAAATTTTGAATTGGCCAAATTTTCAATTCGATGTATTTTGATAAACTTTTTTTATTAAAAGTTAAGTTTTAAAACTAGAATAAACTAATTAGTTTTTATTTGACAACCTCTTTTTTCAATTAAACTTTAACTTTTTCGAGAAATAAAGATAGTCTCCTTCTTCAACTCTATTTCAAAGTTTAAAAGTCTAATGTAGGATAAAGTTTTAAAACCTTCAAATTTTTAAAATTTATTCAATTCTTAGTGTATGTCGATTTTATGACAATATAATACGAGTTTAAACTTTTAATTCTTAACTCTATTATCTTACTATTTTTATTTTAGGTAAGAATTTTAAAACATTGCTACAATATTATTACATGCATTTGGTTAAATTATGTGGTTATGTTGGCATTGTCCATGTTACCAAATCCACATAAGTCCAAATCCAAATAATGATGTTAAAGGGTCAATCCAAATGCCAATAAGAATTCGGTATTAAATTAAGAATCAAATTTTCTGTTTCGATTATAATATTCTTATTATATTTTATTAAATTTTATCTACACATTTACGTAAATTTTTATAATTATATAAATAAAATTTAATAAAATAGAATTAGAACAACGTAACTGAAACAAAATATTTGATGTGATTAAACTGTGGGTTGGGATTGGATTTAAAACCACGAAATGAAGATTGGAGAGTTGTATGGATGAATTGACAAGTTTTGTTGTCGATGACTAACTTGTGTTTGTGTAGGAATATTATAATTGTGGAATGGAAGTCCATGTGGTGCTGTGGCAGTTGGGTCAGATTTCAGACACAGTACTATGAAGTTTGATTAGAAGAGAAAAAGGACAAATGACTTTGGTCTTGTTGCTGAGACACTTGGGGTTGCTTTGCTGGGGGGAAGGGTTGGTGGGGAGGGGCTGACCGGGGGGGACCATTCATTCATACTCTCTCTCTCTCTGCTAATAAATGCATTATCTATTATTCCTCCCAACTCTCATTGTGGGGGATTTAATAGCTTACTAAAGTGACGTCGTTTTAATAAGTTAATGCAAATGTATGATTAAAGATGTAATTAGAGGCTCACAAGCGTTTGGGTGATTGAGAATCAATATATTAAATTTAAATTAAACGAATCTCAAATAGAGATTACATAAGGATATTTTTTTGAATAGTTCAAACTTAACAGGACTTTAGATTGAAATCGAGTTAAATTATGAATATCGGGCTGAGCCAAGTCAGAAACGGACCTGACCCGCTGATCGTTGTTATATCTAAAAATAGAAATATTTGCAGTAGTGAGTCTTCTCTATGTCTGGGCCTAAATCGGGCCCATGTTACATGGTTAAACAGAGTTGTCTGTTCCTTTGCACTTTCTATAACCAAACTCAATTCAGTATCTGCACATGCACCCCTACATGTACTATCAACATTATATGGTCTAAAATGGACAGAACTACAGTAAACTTCCAATGAGGTTCCAGCCCAAGTTGTTTGGAAAATAGTAAGGCTTGGGTTTAATCTGGCCCAATCAAGTCTAGTTTAAATTTGATAAATTAGTCTTAATTTGATTATATTTTAGACCGAGTTTAATTTTGAGAGAGGAGGCTCAGATTAACCTTAAAAATTTTAAGACTAAAAGGACAAAATTTATTCAAAATAACTTTATTTTAAGTGCAAGCTTACCCAATTTTCGAGTTAAACTCTCAAGTTGTTAGTTTGGTCAGACTCAACCATAGTTTTGAATTTCGTTTCATACTGACCAAAGAATGGAACGAAATAAAGGTTTTATGTATTGAGTATAAATACCGGTTAATACCAGTTTGTTTCGTTTAGTACCGGTCGGTATTTATAATACCGATTATATACCGGTCGATATCGAAAATTTTGGAAAATTTGCACTCAACTCATTATCATCGAACCTATATATTAAATTCATATTCTTAGATATAATTGACTATAATAAAACATGTTTTCAATATAAGCTATAAAGAAAAAAATATATTTCGAGAAAATAATAGAAAATATTTATTTTATATTTACTTATTAAAAAGATAATATATTCTAATAAACTCAATCTTGAAAAAAAATCTGTCAATTAACATTAAAGGAAAATAAAGATAAATAAAGCTAATTGTTTTTATTATTGATAACCTAGATAGAGAAGGTGTGGAGATACAGTCAACATTTAATTAACAGACTTGGTGAGTGAAATTTTTTTTTTTTGAATACAAGGGAAAGAAAACATGAAAATTCGTTACACACACAGAATCAGCCGTATGGAATACCCCGACAAGACAAAACCCTATCAGAATCTATAAAAGGAAGCGTGGTTAGTGGAGGATCAGTAAGAACACGCAACCCTGGTGGTACTTGCAGAGCTGCAGCGGCCAGACTGTCGGCGCTTGTGTTCCCCTCCCGAAAGACATGTTGAAACTGTACCTCCCAATTGCGCTCCAACAACTCGCGGAGACCCTGCATCAAACAAAAAGGCACAGTCAGTAAGCCTCCGGAAGAGGATAGAATATTGATAACTTGAAGCGAGTCGACTTCTAATATGATCCGCCTGTGCCCAAGGGCCCATGCCACGGTGAGGCCTGCGTGAACCCCTTTTAACTCGGCGATCAAAGGTGGGCATGCCTCAAACTTATAAAGAAAACCCCCATGCCAATGGCCATTGTAGTCCCTAAGCAACCCCCCAACTGTACTGGCAGAGTGCCCAGAATGCACCGAGCCATCAGTATTAACTTTGGTCCAGCCTTCTGAAGGTGGGGTCCATTGGACGAGAGTCCCTATAGGCAGACCAGACTAGTTAGTGACGCAACTCGACACGGCCCGAGCCCGGCCGATCCAAGACACATACCCTAAGACTAGGTGATGTCCTGCGTCAGGCCACGCGAAGTCCTCCTCAAAGATACATTTGTTGCGCTATTGCCAGAGGTACCAACATCAAACTCCAAAAATGACCGCCCAGTCGACCGCCGGCGTAGTACTTTGGGTGGTTAGGTTGGATTGTAGCCACTGTAAAAGGTCCCCCTGATAGAAGGAGGTCGCTTGCAAACACGGGGTCCAGTGTTGCCAAAATTGCTGAGTCCTGGAATAATCACGAAGGGCGTGCAAAGCCGTCTCGTCGTGACCACAGTGTGGGCAAGTACTATCAGGGGCTATGTGTCGACGAACACGCTGATGGTTAGTTAGAAGTTTGTTGTGGGCTAGAAGCCACAGAAAGGCACATATCCGCTGGGGCCCTGGCCACTTCCAAATGATATGCCATAAAGGAGTTGGGGCCACCGAATCGGCCTCTGTAATAAGCTTATAAGCCGAGTCGAGGGTGAATTTTTCTTGTAGGCCTGGACCCCAAACCAACTAGTCGGCCTCTGCCGCAATAGCTGGAGGTCGCACCATGTCTAATACCCTACATACATGAGCGGGGAGAAAGGGAGTGATCAGATCCCAAGTCCAAGTGCGATCCTCCGCCACATACGCCGCCACGGAAGTGTACAACAAGCTGTCAAGAAGGGGTTGCGAAAGGTGGTGTATCAGGGGACCCCAACCGGATAACCAATAGTCAAGCCAAAATTTGATCCATTGGCTATTACCCAAGGTCCAATAAGCACCGAGGCGGACATGATCCCACGTAGCCGCCAGCCCGCGCCAAAGGGTCGACGTCCCATTGGTATGCAGTGTGAGAGGGATGTAGGGGCCGTGAAGTTGATATTTAGCCCTTAACACTTGAACCCACAAAGTGGTGAGTGAAAGTTAGTTGGCTACTTTTTATAGGTAATCAATCTCAGACTGAGACCTTTTGACAAGCCATTGTATGATAAAATGTTAATTTTCTGTTCACATGATTTGACATTTTTAAAAGTAAGTTTTTTATTTCCTAAAAAATAAGGTGTTCTTTATAGATGATACGTTTGTTCGACTATGGTACTGATAATTAGTTGCATTTATACAACAATAATAAGTACTACACAGCTATAAGGTTACGCTTGGTGACTAGTAATAAAGAGGTGAGAATGAGAATTTAACATTTATTTTCTAATTTTTAGTTATTTGGTTACTGATAATAGATAAAATAAGGAATGACAAAATTGAAATGAATCTTAATCAATGTTAGACTTTTATTCTAAAGAGGGCTTAGGTATAAGCTGGAATAAAAAATCAGGAATGAGAGATAAAAGATATTATTAAAATATTATCAAGTTATTATCAAATATTATTAAGACATACTTTTATTCTTATCATAAAAAGTATTTATAATTATTTAAAAATAAATATTTTATAAATTATTGAAAAAATTATTAATTATTTATAAAAATAAATATTTTAATTAATTATGTACAAAATAAATTATATAATAACTAAATATGAGTAAAAAAATTTCATTATCTCTTTTAATATTTAATACCAATTATTAAAATAAGTATTAACTTTGTTTAATACTGTACTAAATATTCATAATTAGTAATTTTATTTCTATTTCGATTTGTTATGAATAGTGTAGGCTCGCAGAATTTTATTTGAGAAAAAAGAATGGAGTAATGGAGAAACAAGTAGCGAAAAAATGTGGGAAAAAAATAAGACACAAGAAATTTACATCGTCACTCCTTTGGGATGGGCTATGTCCATAGATGAAGACAATCAAAGATATTTTACTTAGAGAAAAATAAGAAAAATTACAAAACACTCAATATTTTTCTCTCAGCACGTTATCCTAATTACAACAAAGGATTCACATTATTTCACTAAGAATATTTTCTCTCAAAATACCTCAACTCTCTCTGCACCTTGTTATTCACTCTCTATCTGCCTCCTTTCTTTCAAGAATACAATGAATATTCTTTTATAAGCAAAAGAATGTAACATTTGTCAAAAAACAAATATTTGACAAACATTTAAAGATTTGTTTGGTTACCAAACATTGGAAAAAGAAGGGGGAGGTGCCTACTATCTTTGAAATAAAAGTTGTCAATTTTGACAATTTCAAAATATACATATCAAATCTTCACCTTGTTTTGAAGCTGAGACTCTGTGAAAATTGCTTCAATTATCTTGACCATTGCCCATCTAGGACATTTATCATGATCTGTGTATTTCGATCAAATCTAAGCAATACTTGAACTTGCTCATAGGTAGAGGCTTTGTCAACATGTTTGCCGGATTATCTTTAGTACCAATTTTTTTCACAATAATATTTCCTTGTGAAATTATAACTTGGACGAAGTGGTACTTGACATCAATATGCTTTGTTATTTCGTGAAACATTTGATATTTAGTCAAACGGATAACATTTTGACTATCACAATAAACAACGGTCACTTATTGATTCGAATTTAATTCACTAAATAAGCCTCGTAACCAAATAGCTCTCTTAATTGCCTCCGTAGCAACCATGTATTATGCTTCTGTAGTGAACAATGCTATTGTAGGTTGTAAGGTAGCTTTCCAACAGATGGCACTGTTTCCAAATGTGAATACATAACTAGTAATTGATCTGAGTCCACAAAATCAACTACACCATTTTTACTCTTGCCAAACTCCAAACAAGAGTTAGTCGTATCACGTAAATATCTCAAAATCTATTTTACTCCATGTCAATGTTCGTTCCCTGGATTAGACATATATTTACTTACTACACTGACAACATCTAAAATGTCAGGACGTGTGTGAACCATTGCATATATCATACTACCGACTGCATTAGAGTAACGAACTTGTGCCATGGACTTAATTTCTGCATCTGTTTGTGGCCATAAAATAACTGAAAGCCTAAAATGAGCAGCAAGAGGAGTACTTACAAGTTTAACGTCTTTCATACCAAAACGCTCTAAAACCTTCTCAATAAATCTCTTTTGAGTAAGGTAAAGTTTGTCTGCAATTTTATCTCTTTGAATTTTCATCCCCATAATTTTCTTAGCTCCTCCCAGATCTTTCATCAAAAATTCACTATTAAGTTCAGCTTTCAACCTACTAAGCTGATAAATGTTCTTGGCAACAATAAGCATATCATCAACATAAAGCAATAGATAAATGTATATGTCATCATCAAGTTTTCTGAAATAAACATAACTATCATATTGACTTCTAAAATAGTCGTGATTTACCATGAATGAGTCAAACCGTTTATACCACTACCTAGGAGATTGTTTTAAACCATACAATGACTTCTTTGAAAAACAAACATGGTCTTTCTTTCTTTCTTTCAACTTCAAAACCTTCAAGTTGTTGCACATATATTTTCTCCTTTAATTCACCATGAAAAAATGCAGTTTTCACGTTCAACTGCTCTAATTTCAAATCATGCATAGCTACTAATGCAAGTAAGATACAAATAGAGCTATATTTAACAACAGGTGAAAAACACATCATTAAAGTCAATTCCTTAAACTTGATGGTAGCCTTTTACAACCAATTGTGCCTTGTCTTTGGCATTTTTAATGCCAAAAATTCCTTCCTTCCTCTTAAAGATCCATTGCATCCAACATTTTCTTGTTATTTGGCGGTTTGACTAACTCCCATCTTTTGTTTTTATGGAGAGACTCAACCTCTTATTGCATAGCAATCACCCATTTGGCAGAATTATCACAAGATATAGTTTCTGAATAAGTGGAAGGCTCACCAATACTTTTTATTTCTTGTGCTGTTGCAAATGCATATGCCACCAAATCTGTATCATCATATTTCTTTGATGGTTTTATTTCTCTCCTGGGTTTATTTTAGCAATGGAATACTCCTCCTCTTCTTCTAATGAAGTTTCTTCCTCCATTATGGCTTCTTTTTTTGTGATTGTGGGGTCGTGAATCTACTCTGAAGAGATGTTTTGTGGAGGATGATTCTCCAACTCAAACTCCACCTGCTTGGATATACTCTTCACACCTGTATCAGAAGAAATAGGAGTCTCCTCCTTTCGATGAAGCATAATTGATTCATAAAAAATGACATCCCTACTAATGATTAGTTTGTGCGCTTTAGGATTAAGAAACCATAATTTATATCTATTGATGCCATCAAGATGTCCAATAAATATGCACTTTTTAGATCTGGGTTCTAACTTTCCATCATTAACATGTAGATATGCTGGACACCTAAAAAATTTTAAATTTGAATAATCAGCAGGTTTGCTAGACCATATCTCTTATGGAGTCTTATAGTCAATGGTTGTCGATGGAGAGCGATTTGTCAAAAATCATTAAATTCACTGTCACAGAACTTTAAGTCATTATCTGTCCTGAGCTGCTTTGTTTTTCCGCCTGTCTGTTTTTTAACCAGGGCCTTCCGTTGTTTGAAAATGATAAATACGTCATTCTTGTGTTTCAAAAAATATATCCATAACTTCCTAGAGTAATCATCAATAAAGGTAAGCATGTACTAGGCACCACCTTTTGAAGAGACACGTGCAGCCCCCAAAGATCAGAGTGAATGTAGTCTAAAGTGTCTTGTGGACCGCAGTAGAAAAACTAACTCTTTTCTGTTGGCTGAGTACATAATGTTCACAAAATTTTAATTTTGACACTTTTTGGTTACAGACAAGACCTCTTTGCCTGGTATTGTTAGACCTTTTTCACTCATATGTCTCAGCCTCATATGCCATAATCTGACAACATATGATTCTGACAGAGCTGACGTGGTCACATCAGCTACTCTGATAATAAACTTTCCTTTCAACATGTATAGTTTGCCAATTTGAAAAGCCTTCATCACGACCAGGGCACCTTTGACTACTTTGAGGACTCAACCTCTACCAATGTAATCGTAGCCTTTTGAATCCAAGTTACTTAAAGAGTTGAGATTTCTCTTTAAGTCTGGAACATGGCGAACATCTGTCAATGTTCTTACTACACTATCAAACATTTTTAATTTGATAGTGCTTACACCAACCACTTTACAAGTTTGATTGTTTCCCATTAATACAACTCCACCATCAACTGGATCATAGGGAGAGAACTAGTCTTTGTTGGGACACATGTGAAATGAATATGTAGTATTAAGGATTCATTCATCTCGTGTTCTAGATCCTACTTTACTCACCAAAAGAACATCTTCTTGTTCCTCCTTTTGCACAACACTGGCTTTAGCTTGATTTTCTCTATTCTCTTAGTCTAGCTTGTTTTTGAGCTTGTAATAGTCAGCTACAACATGCCCTTTCTTTTTGCAATATCTATAAAATCCATTTCTGACTTTAGATTTTGATCTTGACTTGTGCCTGTTACTACTACTGAAGTTTCTTTCTGTTGATCTTCCTCTAATAATCAGTCATTTTGCATGACTAGTCTAGTTTGAGATGAACTCCTTGTCAATAATATCTTTTAAAAGTAAGGCAGATTTGACTTCCTGTAATGAGAGAGACTCTTGACCATAAATAATAGCCTCTCAAAAATGCTTGTAAGATGGAGGTAAGGAGTACAACAACACGAGAGCTTGGTCTTCTTGATTATATTTGATGTCCATATTCTCAAGATCTATGAGAATTAAACTAAAATCATCAACATGTGATTTGAGTGAACCGCCTTCTGCCATACGGAGCATGTGCAAGTGGTGTTTTGCAACCAACTTGCTAGTGAGGCTCTTTGTCATATATAGAGATTCCAAATTGCGCCATAATAAAGTAGTTGTCTTCTCGTGAATAACTTCACGTAAGACTTCGTTTGAAAGGCTTAAGTGAATGGTAGCCATGGCTTTTTCATCCATGTCTAGCTTTTGGGCATCAGTAAATTCTCCTGGTATGACATCCTTTCCCAGCAAGGCCTTTTGCAGACCATTTTGTGTCAAGACTGCATGAATCTTGACTTTCCACAAACCAAAGCTAGTGTTATAGTCGAAATTCTCAAAATCAAACCTTGTTATTGCTATCTTCAAACAAAACTTCTAATCACGAACAGAACTTTGCTCTCACTATTATACGTGAATAGTACCTATATGTATGAATAGTATCATATCTATGAATATTATTATATACGTGAATATTACTCGTTGCTACAGATCAACTACAGTGACTGCTGCAGTGTTTAATTCAAAATAAATGCATAAAAAATTGTCACATTTCTTGGTTACTATTTTACTATTCATCAACTTTCGCTGTTGTCACCCGAAAACTGAATGGAATGTAATTTTTTCACCAAACTCTGATAACAATTTGTTTTTAAGAGTGTAAGATCGTTTGTTTTAGAAAGTTGAATGGAGTAATGAAGCAATAAGTAGAGAAAATTGTGGAAAAAATAAGATACAAGAAATTTACGTGATTTACCCTTTTGAAATGGACTGCGTCCCCAGGCGAAGATAACCACAGAGATTTTACTAAGAGACAAATAAGAAAAATTACAAAACACTCAATATTTTTCTCTCAACCCTTTATCCCAATTACGCCAAAAAACTCATAGTATTTCACTTAGAATATCTTCTCTAAAAAATACCCTAACTCTCTCTACACTTTGTTATTCACTTTCTATCTGCCTCCTTTCTTTCAAGAATACAATGACTACTTTGTATAGGTAAAAGAATGTAACGTTTTTCAAAAAACAAAGCTTTGACAAACATTCTAAGATTTGTTTGGTTACCAAATATTAGAAAAAGAAGGCCGAGGTGCCTATCTTTAAAATAAAAGTTGTCAGTTTTGACAGTTTCAAAACACATCTAACACGATTCTTACTTTCCATTTTCATTCATATTTTTTTATTTCGATTCCTTCTTTGCTAGTTATCAAATGAGACCTAAATATTCATTGCCAAATTTTTCAAAATTTTTTATATCAATGTTAAGATTTTGGAATTATAAATTACATTCCAAGTACTTCTACAAAAAGTTTCTAAACAAAATTACATAAAATACTGTTTTTATCTATTATTTCATTTTTTATTGGAAGATATATTATGTATTGTTATTAAATTATTAAATTTGACTTTAAAAAAATTTGGTATTAATGTAAAACTTTCATAATCTTTAAAATTATCTAAAGAACTTTTTATTTATTAAAAAAATTGGAAATTGGACTTCTTTTAAATCACACTTGAATAAATTAAATCCAAACTATAATTTACTATAATTATCTTAGAATTTAAAAATTATATTAAATTATCACTTGATTATTTTAAGTATGATATTCATATCACATATATTTCAAAATTTTAATATTTTTAAAAATAATTTTAAAGATTAAAATTTCAAAATTAAGTAGCCCAGAAGAAAGATGTGTATCATTTTTTTTGTATAAGGCTCTCCTTCATCGTTAGCGTATCATATTGAAGGAATAGAGTTAACAAGGATAATCTGCAGTATGGAATTAGATCCTCTGTGTTGTCTATCTTGCGCTATCCTGTGCATAATTTGTGGCTGAAGGAGAGTGGCACAGGGATGGTGTTAGTTTATGCCCTTGCAGTCAATTTATTTTGGTTGTAATTTTACTTGTATGACATTATTGTTATTCAATAAAGGGCTTTCTTTATCTTTGTGTATTTATTAATTATTTAATTATTAATCATAAAGATAAAATCCATGAAATAATTATCATGCAATTAGAAATTATAATGCGATTATAATTATGAGATTCAAATTGCAGTTTTATATTATTCCTAA
>JAOTAY010000191.1:50821829-50856342 GCA_025629805.1 Erythroxylum baracoense
TGAAAAGTTAATAAGTTAACAAGTTAAAAGTTATTGTTAAAATTATGAACTACATTAATTACAAATTTTTAACTTACTTAAATTATTTATTAATTATTTTAATAAATAATTAAAAAAATTTTGTGGTGGGCGGGCCACCGGCCATGGGCCGTGCGGTTCGGCCCGTCCACCCCATGGGCCCCTTTAAACAGGGCCAAAACCTGTTGACCGGCCCATGGGCTGAACCGGGCCGGGTGGGTCGGGCCCAATTTGACAACTCTACTCCTCTTATCACCAATTAGTTTTGGGATGAAATCTAATTTGAGTTTGTATGTGCACAGCTTATTTGCGCTCAATCTGACAAAATTTAACGTATAATCAGAGCAGGTTGTTCTTGAGTTAGTCATAATCAATTAGATATGATAGATTATGTTACATGTTGGGCCTTACATTAGCCCACACATGAGGGTGACATGTTGAAATATAAAGGGAGTTTGTCTCACATGAAAAGAATACATGATCTTGAGTATGCATATAAGCCTAATAAGTTACTCCTTTTATCGCCAATTGATTTTATGATGGAACTTTATTTGAGTTTGTATATACTCAGTTTATTTGGGCCCAATCTTACAAATTTTAACATATATATACATTTTACAGAGTAGGATAAAGGATGTCATAAAAAAACAAATTTATCACAACCAAGGATTAAAAAGTTTTGAAAAATTACCAAAAAAACAGAAATATACAAATGATTGTCTCACTAACTTTGCTATAAGTAGAAAAATATACTATTATGAGTAGGTTGGCAAGGTTTGCTCGACCGGATAAATCCTTATTTGATTTGAGTCAATTAGCATCACGTAGAGTTTGAGTTTAAAAAAGTCAAAATTTTAAAAAAAGTAAATTTTTTATTTTAAAAATTAAAATAATAATTAGATCCGATCGAATTTCGGATCAAACTCAAACTCAACCGAAAAATTTTGGACCAAATTTAGGCTTGGGTAGATTCAAACTCAACCGGATCATCACCACCACTAATTACAAATTGTTGGCAATTACTTAAATTCATCGAGTGGTTTTTTTTCTCTTTATCATCGATCAAAAGTGGATGAAATGAGGCTCTCATTTTGCCATCCTTCTTCCAATCCATCTTCACGAATGTTAGTATTTCTTGATGGCTTTGCATTCCTGTAAATGGCATATAACACTAACTGTGCTGTTCCAAGCAGAAATCCTGCCCCATTTGGTACCTAAAAGCATCCAATTAACATTAGTAATTACCGTTCTTAATTAGTTTTAACGCCCGTTAATTGCATTAAATTCTTTAATAATTTATTTTTATTTTAATTAATATATTTTAAATATTATATTTTATCATTAACTACATGATAATCATAAATTACGATCATAATAAAATTAGAAAATTAATCAATCTTTTTAAAATCAATCCCAAAGTTAAATCGGTAAGAAAATAAGTCTAAGATTTAAAAGATTTGACCAGTATTATATCGTCATAAAATCGGTTAAAGATTGAATAAAATTTCAAAAATTTAATTAAAAATTAGATTATTAAATAAAAATTAATTTATCCCGACATAGTGTAAAAACCTATTTTAAAGAAGAAAAAAGTTAAAAATTAGATCTATGTCTAACGGATCACATCTGCTAAAAAAAAGTTTTTTGTTTTAATTCGGCCAGTAATCATATATGATATGGGGGACAATATAAATTTAAAAACACTTTTCTCGTGAGATTTATTACAGGAAAAGAATAATCTGAAACTTTAAGTTGTCAATTATTTCAAATTATAAAATTAATTAAAATTAATTAATTAATTAATAAACTGAAATATTTTTAATAACAAAAATTATTAAATCATCTCAAATATTTTCTTTATTAATTTCACCCGATTCTAACTTTTTGTGATTCAGTGACAGACAGAAACAACTTACCCCAAGAAAAATGTCTCTGGTGAGTACTGCGTACAAAGTCCAAACGGCACCGTTCAGGAAAAGGAAGAAAGATAGTAGAAATGGCATGTACTCAACACTCTTGGTCGTCACCACGGTTTTCTGGAAATGCACGCACCCAAAAAAAAAAAAAACTAATTAATTAAGTCAATTAATCCTTAGAAAATCATTTTCTTTTTAGATATTGAATATTAATAAAAATTTTAATTACTATCTTTACTAAATAAATAAATTAAATATACTTAATATCGAATAAATCAATTAACACATTAATAACTCACAATTAACAATTTTTCGAGTTTGACTAACTACATATTGCATGTATTGGAAAATATTAATTACATGTAATCACAAATTTATGAAAGTAAAGACACTATAATTAAACCTTAATTCTTAAGATTAGTCCATCCAATTTGCATATTTATGCCAATTCGAAGGATTTTTTATAAAAACAGACGAACCCGTAATTGTTATTTTTTAGATGAGCATTGAATAAATCTCTAAATTGACGTAATAGCCTATAAATCACACTAACTGGTATTTCACACTAGACAAGTCTTTTATAACAAGTTCGATCGAGAGAGCGTAAGTAGGAAATTCAAACATAAGACTTTTTAATTCTATGTCTCCTATTCGACCAACTCGACTACCCCGTAAGAGAACCTATTCGAAGCTACGCTTTATTGAATCTCTAATTGTTATTGTTTTAGATTCGATCGGGACAGTAATGTTTCTACATGTTCTAAAGAAAATCACATAAAACACGACTCAATTATATATTCTGTCTTTCCCACTACTGCAACTACTGTAGCTCCTAAAGTAGGTAAAACCAAAAGGGTAGATGAAATGATGAAACATGCTAACTTACCATGGCTGCTAAAGGAGAACCATACATGATGATGTTGAGTGCAGAACCCATAAAACCAGTTGCATCAATCCTTACTTGTCCTTCCAATGCCAGCCTCGTAACCAGAACTGCTGCTGGGAAGAACCCCACATTCAAGAGCCCTACAAGAATGGCGGTCCTTCTCTGAAAATCATTTCATCTCAAACAGATTTATTAGCTTCAAATTTTGCTAGCTTAGAAAGGAAACTGAGTTTGATCAGTTAGCTAACCTTCATCATTGGTGGTGCATATAGAAGGAATAAAGTTACAAACACAATCTCAACCACAACCCCGAAGCCATTAACAGTCGAAACAAGATAAGCTCCAGGCTTTATGATTCCATAGTAAGTCCACAACGATGAGCTCAGTAGAGTACAAACGTAGGGAAGGCTCTCAAAGTTCTCGGTTGATCTGTTCTTCACTATCCTCCAAAAAGTCCCACTGCAGAAAATTTTCGATACAGTTCAAGATCGTTACTAATCAATATCCACTGGTTAAATGGAGCTTGGAAGCTTACACTGGGGACAGAAACATGAGAACTGAGATTACGTTGCCTGAAACAATTAGACAGAAACATAAAAACAAGAATCTTTCAATGGGTAGATTCAGATTTAGTAAACATGGAAGATGAAACATTTTACCTATGACTCCAACAATCAAAACCAAGGTTTCCATTTCTGAGAAATGGCTTCGAAATCTGAGGAAGTTGAATGCTTGGTGAGATTTTTGGTTGGATGTTGAATATTAGCCTTAAAGTGGTAACATGAATCGGAAAGTGATGTTGCTTATTAGCCTTAAAGCACCAGGCTCGAGGCTTTTTATTTTAATGAGCACTACTCAAAAGTATCACATGGCCAAATTAACTAAGTGAAACTTGAGGTAGCTATTTTACAATTATGTATTTGGTATGGTTACAATGTCATATCTCATGCATTTATGTGATCAATCATTGACTTCTTTCAACAGTTCCAAACCAGGATAAAAAATCCTGAAGAAATTCCAAAATTTTTTAGGACCACAGCCCCAGCAGGCCAGCACTTGCCTTTCTTTCTTATTCACGAACTTCGTTGTCTGCTCCTGGACCCATGGGAGTCCCTTTCGGTGGCAGATAGAGGAAAGTGGCTGTTCCCATGGAAGCTAGCTGTGAGTTCCAGTACTTACCATTATGACTCCCATTTCGATACAATCCTCAACTTGTACCTACCTGAGGACTCACCTCCTTTAAACATGAAACATCCAAAAAATGTGTGTTGTTTCAATCACCAAACTAGAAAGACAAAACTTGGGATTAACGTATATAGGAATAGGTAAGATTATGGATTCTACCCCTAAGATATTACTAAAATATAGAATAAAAAATACGAGATTTTTTTATAATTTGATTAATTTTAAAAAATATCATTTTTTTAATTGTCAAAAGAAAATTTTTTCTTGTGTTTATCAAAATTTCAGAAAAACTTTTTATTTTAAAAAATACATAACTGGCGTGATAATCCTACTCAATTTAAATTAATTAAACTTGACTTACGAATTTAACTGATATAAGTTAAATTTAAGCACCGGATCAAAACAAATTTGATTAGAGAAAGCATTTTATAAAAAAATAAAAAATTATAAAGAATTTGTAAAAATAATTAAACTACATAATGATAATTTCTAGAAACATTGAAATTTCATACCTACAATTCAAATGTTACTAAAGATGGTCACCAACCGTGGTCCTACTGCCTCTTACGTACAAGTAACAGTCTCATACATGCTTTTTATGGCACAACCTACCATTAATAATTATCTTTTTATATATTTATTTGTATTTAAGAGTTTTGTTTTAAAATAGTCATAGCCCATCAATTAATGCATAGAGATCGCACATATCTTGAGGATAATGTTCTTAAATTTTCTTTTACTATTTTCTAAAACCTAGAAGAGTCTAACGATAGAACGTGGAGTTATGGGAATCACATCTTTTATAATACTTGTGATATTTCTATCATGTTCTATTAAATCTTATCCATACATTTACGTAAACCTCATATAAATATATAGATGAGATTTAATAGAACAGGGTTGGAATAGAATAAGGGTAACAGATGATTTGATGGGAGAGTTTGGTCCTCTTCTTAAGTTTGAAGTAGGGAGGGAAAAAAATTAAGGGTCTATCAACTATATTCTATACTCTCCTTGCATATATTTTTTATTAAATCAATGTTTTAAATCACGAATTAGAAGCTAACCGGTAAGACAAGAGATATAAGGTTTAAAAGGTTCAACCGGTATTAAATCGTCATATAATCTACTAAAAATTAAATAAAATTAAAAATTTTGAAATATAATTAAAAAAGATATTATTAATGAAAATTAAGTGATTTATTTTAGCTTATAAGAACTTATTAATTTACAAAAATTTACTGATTAATTAATAAATTGACCATTTTTAAAAAAAATTATTAAAATAAATTGAACAAAAAATTGATGATTCGAAGTTTTTATAGTCGAATTGGTCGAACCGAGTGAGTTTTTTAATAATTAAAAAAATACTTGCTTTTTAAAATTAATTTGATGCTTTTTTGAGGCACCAAAATGTTTTAAAATAGGGTAATTATTTTATTCCAATAGGGTTATCTAGGTTTTATTAATTAAATAAAATACCTAATAAAGTTTATGGTTGCACAAATATGAATTAATTCAAAGGAGAATATAATAATTGATTAAGTATGTAGTATAAATTCACGCACATCAAATCCTCGTTACTCTGTTCCATTAAATCTCATCTATATATTTATGTGAACACATAAATATATAAATGAGATTTAATAAAATATGATATGAACATTATAGCCAGAACAAGATATCTGATATCAAATTCACATGTTCTGCAACATTATAAGGGTCAACCTTTCTAGCAAGATAATTCTCTTAATTAATTGTTTAATTGTCTAAAGATCAAATCTGCGTTGCAAACAGATCTTCTGGGATTTGATGCTTACGTCCAACTTGCCTTAAAATATTTTGATGACATAACATATTTACGATTGAATATGCTAAATTAAGGTACATGTGATGCCATATATTATAGAAAAAATGCACAATCAAAGCATTGATTGTGATGTGTGAACGACCACGCAAGTTGTTTGGGGTCGTGAATCTCATGCTTCATATTTTACTCTTCTCAATCTCTACCCTTCCAAATCACAAGCTTAAAGATGGTTCTTTTAGCTCCCGTTTGGCCGTGTTGCTTCAACGTTATCTGCTTTTTGTTTGTTCTGGTTTGTACTGTTTTGTAATTTTCCAACTTAAGAAGCGATATGTACACCTGCTCCCCCATAAATAAAACGAACACTTGGAGAATATCAATAACATACGACATCGTTTTTACAGCAAAGTTTTTAACAAAGTTTAATGGCACTGAAAATAAGTTTCAATAAAAATAAAAATTATTAACAATTTTTAAAAATTAATAATATATTAATAAGAAGGAAATGATAATAAAAAATAGGTGAAAATCCACTAAAAATTTTGGTATGCAATTGAATTGTCAACAAAAAAAGACAAAATATAATTTTTATTGTAAAATATTCCCTGGTTCGTTACATTATTTGGCTCATGTTGTGCCTTATAAGTAGGCACACGAGGGAACAGGAACAAGCAAAGCTTGAAGAAGAAGTGTGTTATGCCTACTTCACCTCACAACCTCGACTTAGCTTGGTCCATTGAAGCACTCTGCATCCACCATAATAGAGAAGATAAACCATTAAATTCTCCCCAACAACTTCATTATACATAGGATCAGTAAACCAATACATTGGTTGCTGACTCGATACACGTTGTTAACATATGATGCAGAGGAAGTAGCCTACTTATTGGGTTCATGTCATGGGTTCGTACTTAAGATACCATTTTATGCATAAGCAAGTTAGATGGCTTTAGCTGCTTGATTTTCTGTAAGTGAAGAAGATAACTGGGGATGAGAGTGTTGACTCAAGTAGGTACTTAATGCAGTTACAGATCCTTTTCTGAGGTAGAATGTAAACACTCGAAGCTTACTACGCCTAATAAAATCGGTTTACGTACGCAGGTACGGATAATACTATTGATCAATACAGCAGTGTTTATGTATACTATTCGTCATTCTATTCATAACATGTGCAAATACCGGTTCCAAGTATCTTACCAGTAAGGCACCCTTTGAAGCTCTTTCAGCTAGATAAGCGCAAGGCTTGAAGAATCCTCCGTATGCCCTCGACCATTCCTCCAATCTTGAGTAAATGTATTTAGAGCCAAGCGAATCAGCCCAGAAGATAACACCTCCCCTGCTCAAAATGTAAAACAAGTGTTTCAAATGCAGGAGTAAACGAGTAAAGAGTTCTTTTTCGGTTTTCTGGGTAACAAGTAGCATTGGCCTACCTAAAAGGAGGAAAACCCATTCCCATAATAGAAGCAATGTCGAGGTCGTCAGCTTTGACTGCAATCCCTTCATCAAGGACACGGCATGCCTCATTCACCACCGGGAAGAATGCCATTTCCACAATGTCCTTCTCTGATAACTTTGCCAGCTGCAGCGAGGATAAAGCAACAAAACATGTTTTTGTCCTTAGCAACACAAGAAATTTGTAGTTTGCCATAAAACAAGTGACGTTAAACTGGAAGTAACAGGAAAAGCAAAGACAAGAGAACCTTGGGATCAATGGCCACATCAGAAATGCTTCTGGCCTTCTCAATGTATTTCTTTATTTCAGGGTCGGGGCTAGCTTTGCGCTTATCATCATACAAATAGAACCCTTTTCGAGAAGCTTCACCTGAGGATTGAATAGTTATAATTACCATATAGATTCAACTAAAGTGTTGTTCACATTCAATGATATCAGATGTAAGGATCAATAATGTTGGGGCTACAGGAGACTTGGATATTAAGGGAATAAAATTACCAGCTCTTTTATCTTCTTGCATTAGGGGAATAATCATGGATTTATAGGTCCGCTCTGGGAAATTCTCAAGATATTGCAAGGCAGTGGCAACAGCCACACCGAAACCAACTAGGTCAGCCAATCTGCATGAATGGTTAAGTTATCAGAGCGCCTTTGGAGCAGTAATTCAGAACACCTTTACATTAATATCAAAGCTGAACTCAATCATAGTAGTCATTCAGAAGAAGAAAATATAAAAACAGGAATTTCACACAGTATCACATACCGGAATGGGCCCATTGGCATTCCAAATTTGGTGATTGCCTTGTCAATTTGATAAAGATCAGTCCCTCGCTCAACAAGCAGCATAGCAGCTTGAGTATAAGGGAAGAACATCCTATTAACAGCAAAGCCTGTGCAGTTTCCCACCACGACAGGGGTCTTCCTTATTTTCGTTCCCACATCAAGAAGATCCACAATTACCTGGGGAGATGTTGTCTTGGTACGAACGATTTCCAATAGGGGCATAACATGGGCAGGACTGTGTGAGGAGGAAAGGTTGTTGGTTCATTTGAAAATGAAAAGTTGTTGAAGTTATCAATAATAAGATACCAGAAGCTACCTAAAGAAATGAGCTCCGATAATCCGATCCTGGGACTTGGTCATCTCACCGATCAAATTCAAATCAATTGTGGAAGTGTTGCTTGAGAGTATGCAATGTGGTGGGCAATACTTTTCAAGATCAGAAAATATCTTTTGTTTCAGGGAAACATCTTCAATGACAGCCTATTATAAGGATCAAATATTGAGGAGTAAGCCCTTTCAAATTGAGAATCACAATCACAATGGTAAAACAATGTGAAATACGGGAGTTGTTTCCGGTACCTCTATGACTAAGTCTACATCTCTAAAGCTTTCATAATCAAGGACGCCTTTAAGAAGCGAGATGGTCTTTTCGAACTTCTCTTGAGTCATCTTCCCTTTCTTCACACGGCTTTGTAGATTTGCTACAAAAACCAACGAAGATTTTAGTTTATAGATACCAAAGCACAAACTCATAAGATAAGGACAGGTCCTCACCTCGAACTCTGCCTATTCCAGCCTCCAAAAACTTTTCATTTACTTCTTTCAAGATCACAGGATAATTAGAGAGAATCAATGCAGTTGCTATTCCCGAACCCATCAGTCCCCCACCAAGAACAGCAACCTTTTTCACTCTTCTTGGCACCAACCCTCGATCAGTAACTCCAGGGACCTACCGCAGAATGAGGCAATAAAACCTAATAAACTTGCATGGTGGAGAACCCAAGAAAGTAAATGTCCTACACTCATATAGCATAGAACCAATAACAACATGCTAGTATTCTAAGTTCAAGTATGATCAAAGTGTAACACATGCCCTGCAGAGTACTTCATACTGAGCTTAGATGAATACTTAACAATTCAGCAAGTTAAACTGCATTACAACCTTAGTGGTTCCTCGCATAGCAAAGAAGACATGGACCAAGCTCTTGCAGGTATCTGATTGAACTAGTTCTTTGAAAGATTCAGCTTCCTGCCAATATCAAAAACCTTGTCACACAGTTGCACACTCTAAGTAATCCATACAAAATGGAAAAAGACGTAATGAGGTACAACCTTCCACAGACCAGCCCGGGGGCCAGAAACTATGCCCTCTTCAACAGAATCAATGCACAATATGGGATGTCTGTAGTTTGGAGCTTGTTTACGGGCTTGTGCTCTTGCAAACTTGAATATATCCCTTGCCTCACCAAGGGGATCTAATTTGTCAGTCCTGTAAAGACTGATAATCCATGGTCTCCTACGTTCCAAGATATCAAGGGCCCATCTACGTGCAGTGCTAACCAACTCATTAGGCGAAACAATAGCATCTACAAGGCCCAAAGAATGTGCTTCCTCTGCTTTTACTGGTTTTGATGTCTACTTTATGGGGAGTTGGAGAAAAGAGAGCGGTGGCAAAAGGAAGGAAGTGATAGAGACATTAATTGACAAACATCCATATGGAAAATCAAAATTGTAGAAGACATACACAAAAGCAGTTCTAGCTACAGCATACCAGCATCATTTCAAGGGCTTTTGAGATACCAACAAGACGTGGAAGTCTCTGTGTTCCTGAACCAACTCAGAGTCATTAGACCCACCATCAAAAAACAAGTCTTAACAAGTATCATGCACAATTTATTGTATGGTAGTCAATCTGAAATCATATCTGCAAATGCACTTACAACAAGGCTAGACCATATTTCAATCCTAACAGAATTCAGATTTGGAGAATATCCACATATCACAAGGGAAACTGTAGGGCATAATACTTGGATACTTGAACTATGCAATTAACAGTGGTGCCTTAACTCATTCGAGATTGAAGTCTCAAAGAAGAAGAGCACTCCCTGAGCCAACTTCAGGACGTTAAATAACAATTGCTATTATCTCAAAAGTGTTACATAAACATCTACAAGAAGTAACCAGTAACAACTTAGTTTTCATAGTTTTATTCACTCAGACATATTTCACATGGATATCATCTATGGTTCTTTCACCTAGATGATGAAAACCAAACAGCTTTCCTATTATCATTATAAACTATGTCCACATTCTACATTCCAGTCTTGTCACATACAACAAAACAAGTAACTCCTTGGAATACCACTCCATACACGAATCAGTTGTGTTCCCTACAACCTTCTATGAATTATACAAGTAAAGAGCGCCTATATAGGTTGCAGAAACTGAGATTTTGGAAAAAAAAAAGAATAAGAAAATACTACGGGAAGGATAACTTTTTATAATCCTCTAACGTACCTCCAAAACCGGGGAGTATACCAAGTTGAAGCTCGGGAAGGCCAAGTTGTGCATTGGGGGTTGAGATTCGTGCATGACATGTCTGAAACACGAATTTGAAACAGTATGAGCAAGTCAAACAGAAAGATTTAAAAAGGCAACACTTAAAATGACACATACCATTGCAATCTCTAGTCCTCCACCCAAGGCAAGCCCATCAATTGCAGCAACAGACGGCTTTTTAGCAGCTACAATACAAATAAAAGAATTCAAATTGCTGATATAGAGTAAGTTAAGTAAGCATTAAAGCAATGAAGAAGAGAAACAAAACCACAATTGTACCTTCAAATGTATCAGTGAAATAATCAACTGATATAAGACCAGGCTTTGGTTGTTCTGAGAAAACAGAATCGGGTTCAATCGAATTCAGAGCAATGAATTACCAGAACATAGAAAACTGACATTGTTGAACATACCCAGCTTTCCAGATTGAATTCCACCAAATGCAGTAATATCAAACCCCCCCGAAAACTTCCCCTTTGCTCCTGCTCCATTGACATGATATCTTAATTAGACAACTCAAAATGTTATTCCAGACCACTGTTTCATGAAATATAGCTCTATAGTATTAATAATCAATAATCTTTTAGCCCAAACCTGTAATAACAATGGCCTTCACATCATCTCGCCTTAAGGCCTGCTCATAACAATCTCTCAAGCCGTTCAAAACTGAGAGACACAGAGATTAATAAGTCCCACAATCCAACCACTCAATTTACCGATACATCCAAAACGTAAATCCACTGATTTTTTTATTCAAGCAGTGAAATTTAAGACCATAACACTAAAATCAAGCTACAATCTCAAAAGGGTCAGTCAAAAATGAACAAAACAAATAAGATCCAGACCTAAGTGACAACAAAAACTCAAAACCAAAGAGGGAAGTACCATCAAAAGACAGAGAATTGACAGGAGGATGGATGATGGTAATCAGAGCCACCCCATCAGGTCCCACTTCAATGGTGGTTCTTCCCTTTCCGGTGCTGCTCATCTTCGCTTCAACTCTTCCAAGATGGGTTTTGCTTCGACGACTCCAAAGTACCAGACGCTAAATTGGGTTTAGTAATTATTCCTGCTTGTGATATATAGACTACAGGTGTCGTGTAGTGTTGGATGAAGTTACAGTTGTAGAAGTTAATGTAACCAAAATTAGATTACTGAGTGTGACACAGAGACGGAAATGGTGATAATGGCTAGAGATATGTATTTGGTTCAACGAGGTTTATACGGTATACTTATAATATCTTCGCGTGTATCTCACGTATGCTTGTGGATGAGGATGTTTTGAGTTCACTTCCAGGATTTGGGGGTGTGAGTAACGTATTAGATTGGGCCCATTGGCCCATGACCGGGGGTGATGCATTCACGCGCTCTTCCTGCGAATTCGAGACAGTTTATCAACATTTAGCCTCGAAACGCTAAATACGTGTAGAGATCGTGTTTCCATTACAGCAAGCCACGTGTAACGTAGAGTGGGTCCCGTAACCCAAACGTACAATATGATGAGCCTTGACGTCACGGAGCAATCCACTACGTGTCTGGTTTTCAGTTGTTAAGCTTTCGGGGGATTACATGGAAGCGAGTGTAGAGCAGTGTCGCAAAGAAGAGTGAAGAGATGGAATTAGGTGTAGAAGGTCACACACTTCAATGCTTCCGTCCCATCACTATCAATCCATCGAACAGCTTGGCCGTACAATTTTTATTAATAAAAATTAATTATTTTATTAAACTAATTAATATATATAAATGTCACGTATAATTGTGAAATAAGCTTGTAACTTAAATAAATAGAATTTTATTAATTTTTTATTTTTATAAAAATTGGTTAGATATAATTTAAATTTTATAAGATATCGAATTTTTTTCTATAAATATACGATAAATTTCATTTAATTTGTAATTATTTGAGATTTGGAGGCATTAATTATTAAATAAGTATTAATTATAAATAAATCATCATAATTATTTATTATTGGTTAATGTGTGCAAATCGACACAATCGCATCAATTATTGGGCTAATCACGAGGGATTGTCTTATTATATCAAGTATTACCCAACTTAGAAACCCTTAATGATAGCTTAATTATATACTTATATATAACACATTTATGAACAATAAAGGAAGTTTTTTAAATGGCTAATTTTTGTTTTAGATATTAATTAATGAAAATGTTATAAATATAAATAAAATCCTATTACTACATTAGCTTTGGCCAAGACTGCCGACACTCATATACGGGGCTTTATATATTTACTGGAGCCTCCTCCTCCGTTGCAAAGAGGATTGCGGGAAGACTGCCCGCACGGATAGTTCAACTGATCTTCGGAGAGGTTGTTAAGTGTAAGGTGTCAGGTTCGACTCCTGGCAGCGGCAATGTAAGAGTTTCATCTAATATGGTAGCTTCTTGTGCACACAGAGCACATGACTCCCTATCTAAAGAACTGAGTGAGATTAAACCGTGATTTACCTCTCTACCACTCTATCGGGCCGAAGTGTGGGGGTACCTGAAGTGGGCGATTCTACCTTTTTGAGTGCAAGGATTGTGGAAAAGACCCTATCGATCTTGCCAATCGTAGGGCCTCAATGGTAGAAAGGAATTAGTAGTTTCTAGATTTACATGGAATTTCTCCCCTCCTTACTTATAAAAAAAACAATTATTATACTAAGATTATATTTAACTTAGAATAGTCTAAATCTTTTATTAATTAAGAGTAATATTGTACTCTTAATTATTGGACCTCTGCAAATCCTACGTATCAATAAAATTTTTACTTGCCATTGTTATTATTGTACTCGTGTAATCCTCGCTTTAAAATAATTGAAATGAAGTTAGATTTGTGAGGAAAAGTATTATCAAGCCTAGGGTTGGCAATTCGGCTTGGGTTCGGGCTAGGCTATTCAAGCCCGAGGCTTAGCTAAAAGCGACAAAATGAAGTCAAGTTGAGGACTAGGACACAGACCTCGTAGCTCATGATCGGGCCGAGCTACGGGCTACAGCTAATTGTTATCCTTAATCAAGCCATTAAAATTTGTGATGAACTACTTATAAAAAGATTATTAAGTAGGGATTATATAAACATTATGTTAATTTTTTTATAGTTTATAATCATAAAAAAATTTATAATAACACAAATTATAAGAGAAATTCGAATTTTTTATTATTTTATTTGAAAATTAAGATATGCATATTTAATTAAATTCTTTAGATTTGATCAATTAAGTTCAATTTACTATTTATTAAATTTGATTTTTAATTTACAAGTAAATTTATTTTTAGTTCATTCATACTATTATTTGTATTTTTAATATTTTTAAATATAAATAATTATAATATTCTAAATTTCATTAAACAATAAAAGGCATTTTATCTACAAAATGAAAAAAATTAAAAATCAAAATAATAACACAATAATAGAGTTCCAAACGAGGACACACAAAAGGAAGACCAAGTCTACTTCAAGAAATCAAGAGTAACTCTTAACCTCGAAGCAAGGCAATACTAAAATTCCAAAAGATGAGTACTGAAGAAGCAAAGAGAAGCATCACCGGAGGTCTACTCGTGAAATCCGACTCCGCTGACCGGAAACTCTCTCCCATGGCGGCACCACCCGCCACCAAGAAAATCGTCATAAAAAATGCTGATATGAAAGAAGACATGCAGAAAGAGGCTGTTGATATAGCAATCGCCGTTAGTTCTCTGAGGAAACTTGCTTGAAATTTTGTTTCTTTTCCGTGATTTGATTGTTGTTTCTTCTGGGTGTTTGTTAATTTTGTTGGTACTTGATTTGGGTTGGTGCTTTTTGGTTCTCAGGCTTTTGAGAAACACAGTGTAGAGAAGGACGTGGCAGAGCATGTAAAGAAGGAGTTCGATAGAAAGCATGGACCCACTTGGCATTGCATTGTTGGTCGCAATTTCGGTAATCCATTTTCACACTCTTTGCTGTTCTGGGCACTTCCCAATTGGATTTAGCTCAGATTTGGTGCTTCTTGTTGTGTTTCTTGGTAGACAAGTGAATTTGTGTTTCTTCATTCTTGGTTGGGTTCGTTGATTGCTGGCAGAGCAGTTGTATGCTATATTTGAGGAGTAGAAGTTTCAGATCTATGCTTAGATTGGAGAATTCACATTTGTCTTCATTGCAGAGGCAGTAAAGATTTATTCTCATTTAGCCTAGTTGATCTTTGACTCTAAGAGAAGTGGTTAAGAGTTTCTGCTTTAGGTTTCTAACTATTGACTTGTAGGTGAATGCTTGAAGTGAAATTGTGATGTGATGAATGTGAAGGTGTGATATTTAGCCGTGTGAAGGAGAATGATGTTCTTTTTGTGACGTTTTTCTTTATAAAAGTCTAAGACATGGAAATACCCCGCATCACAATGTCATAGCATCCAATTTGGCAACTGAGTCTTGCCATAACAGAGTGCGGATGGAGCTTGAGAATAAGATAATGCCATGGAACTTGGTGTCGGTATAAGGAACTATGGCATAATATTGTCTAGACAGCTACTTTAGTGGTTTTTGTTTAGGTTTGATTTAAGTTTTCAGTTTGGTATTAGAAGTTCTTTTATCCTGATCACCATTTGAGGTGGAGAATTTTAATCAGTAGTAACTAGTTTGTGTTGATTAAATGGTTTGCTTGTGTTGATCAAAATGGCTGCGTTTCTGCTTCCTGTTAATTGGCATGGTGACGCCTGTAGTTTCAAGTCAAAGAAGGTTAAAATGATTTTCCTGTGACCATCTTTGCTTTAATTTTTTGGGAACTGGGCTGTAGATCAAGAGACGTTAGTACTTGTATTTGTTCTACAATGCTGGAATATCTTTCCCTCACAATGGGGTCCTTGGCCCTGTATTATCCGTACGTGTAGTATGAGAAAGTAAATACTAAAAGACATAGTTACCTTGATGTTATTGCTTATGCCACTTGTAGAAATTCCAGAATAGCCTTGGTTCTTCTGGGACCTTAAGATATGTATTTTAAAGTAGGTTTTATTTTGAAAATGAGCTTAACCAAAATTCGGCTAACTGCGAGCTTGGATTATTGTACTGGCAGTTGAGACGATTATCTAAATGCAACTCATTATCACATATCTAGGCAGTGTTACTTAATCTTGAATTTGTTTCATATGCTCCAGTCATATTTTGTGTGGGTTAGCGTTACTCGTTGCTCTTCGAGTTTAACTGTCTTATAGCTAGAGGTTGGCCGTACATTTTTCACTATACAACCTTCATTTGTTGGTTCTTTCTGCTATAGTTCAGAATAGATTGTGGCAACCACTGGAACGGAAATCTAGGATTGCTATTTGTGGTACTACCTATGGAAGGCCATCTATAATACAGAGTGTTCATGTAACTGAACTGTGAGATTTCTGATTAAACTGATATTTCCACACATTAAAACAAGCTCCAGTTCTGGTTAATGCTGCTGTGAATTTCAGTTAGTAGTTTAACTTGTTATGCTTAGACCTGACTGATTGAGAGCCGCACATTGAGGCATTTAACTATGTTTTATGGTGATATATCTAAACAGTGGGAAGGACAACTGTGATTTATGCTTATGCACGACGCATATCTGTTTCTTAAATTATCTAAACAACTCTTTTCGAGTGGTGAATGGGTTTTATATGAACATTTGAGATCAAAGCTATACAGGTACATCCGCACAGGACTTTTATTATCCCGATGCGGCCAAGTGAGGTTGAGTAGCGTGTCAGCTAATTTGCTTTCCAGTTTAGGACTTTCATCAATTTCCTTTGTTTTTTTAAAAGAAAAGTCTTTAGGATGCTTTCCGTATGATTTTAGGGATATATCTCTGTTGTAGTTTACTATAAAGCAGAACAAAACAACTTCATAGAATTTGGATAGTACTAGCTTCATCTGTGTTTTCTCTATAGTTTAAGAAAGACTGACATGCATCCTCATCTCCATTGCTGGTTGCTTGAGGGAAAATCCTATCAGGAACATAATTACTCTCTATGTTTCAGCAACATTCTACATCTTTTCATTTAATTTTATCCGCTTCCAAGCACAGGTTCATACGTGACACACGAGACGAACCACTTTGTTTACTTCTATTTGGACCAGAAAGCAGTTTTGCTATTCAAATCTGGTTGACCATGGTGGTTGGTAATCGCAAGAGAGTTTATGATGAAGCTATAGTTAGTGCCTGTATGTACTAATTGAAATCCATTGGCTTGAAAACTCTTAGCCAGACTATAACTTGTATATCTGTTTTCCACTTGAAATGTGGTTATACTTGGATATAAAAAATTAAACTTGTAACTAATCAATCTTGTGTGTTCTTCTTTAGTTGCTGCTGCATGCTGTTATTTGAAAAGCTGAAACATATCTCGATTGATTCATTTAGTAGAGCAAAATAGGCAAATGCTTAACTTTATACTAGTTGAGTATATTATCCAAAAACAAAGAACAAAATCTATCTATCTACTTAGAGAATGCCAATATTCTTCAATCCATGGTCATGATCTTATTGCTTGCAAATTACATGGTGGAGGGATTTTGAAGAATCCCTTAGAATTTGTTATGTGAAAATAATGAAGTTTAATACCAACACATTTCCTTCTTATTTCTTCTCTTTTGTCATTCTATTTTTTAAGAATTGAAAGTCAAAAAAAGGTATATATTCTTATGGATGGTACAGGTACGGTAGGCAACAATTATCTCTTTTATTAAAATATAAAAAGGCATAAAAGTGGACAACCCTATTTATCCTATACAAAATTATTAGGTCCCTTTTTTAAGGATTCGATTAGAGTTAAACCCGTAATTACTATCTTTCGAGTGCGTATTAAATAAATGATCAAACTCTTAATACATGGACACATAGAAAAGTATTAGATTCTTTGGTCCTAAGACCTCTAAATCTTTTCCTTATGCTTCTAAACTATATAAATTTCATTTAATGTGACACCTTTTAACCTAAACCATGATATTAGAAGTTCCAATACGATCACACTTCTAAAAGATAATTGTTTCACTATTTATTCTATAAATCACTTGATTACGTTTTGTTTTCTGTTTTAAGATTTATCGGTGAAATATTTCATAAGCCTATGAATCATAATAAGAAAAGCTTTTCTCAATTCATATAGTCTATTTAATAGAATGAAATAAATATAATATTAAATTTTTATTACTTGAAAGGAATAGAAAAATTCATAATATAATATAATAAAATACTATTTAAATAAAAAATTTATAATATAATATAATATAATACAAAATTATTTATCCTTTTTCATTCCATCCTTATTTTTCTAAATTAAAATTATTTTTACTATATATGATAATATGATATAATATAAAACTCTCATTTTCGTTACATTCTATCGTAAACTCTCGATTCGATTTTGCATTCCATTCTATTACTATTCCTCAACTAAACATGACCTTAAGATTGAGGTATGAAAGGGCAATAGTGTTATTTCGGTGCTACTAGAGCAAATAGGGCAAGTACATGCAGCCATGCAAATTAAGCATTAATCACTAAGAAATGCAAGAAAGTTAGATTTTGGACGTAAATGCCCATTTCATTACCGTTTAAGGTTCCAAAACCAAATTGCAAAAGGACTGAGGGTGTGAATGTCATTTCCAAAAAGTAGATAGGTAGAAACTTGGAGTAAAATTATAGTACGAGGACTGAAAAACAAAAACAAAAATTACACCATTCTCTCCAGCCTCTCAATAGGCAAAGCCACCAGCCGGGGGGTTTCTGTTGCTTTTGCGGTGGCGAGAGGTGGCTGAGGAAGAAGGAGAAGAGGCAGAGGTGGGTTTGATGGCATTCAGTGAACAGTTTTCTTTCCTTAACGTCTCTTCCTCGTCCATGAATATCTGTCTGCACCTACACTCCACACTACAAAATGCTCTGTCCCCTCTGCATATACAGAGAAAGAACAAGTTCCTTTTTTAACACGAAACAACCGAAGATCTTTAGTTACAAAGAAGAATAAACCAAAAAGATCCGAGTTTTATGTAGAAAAATGAGTTAAAAGAGAAGTCTTTACAGAACTAAGATCCGTATACTCCATGACCACTTACTTGTACATGTAGATATCTTCACCAGGCAAGAGCTTCTGTTTGCAAAGAAAGCATTGCTGAAGAAAAGATGGAACTGGGAAAGAAGAAGAAGAAGAATAAGAAGACGAAGAAGAAGGTGAAGGCTTGTTGACAACCATAGTAGCTTTGTTGATTACTTGTGGGGTTTTGTTGCTAAAACCACTCTTCTGGGACTCTAAGACTATGCTTAAACCCACCATATCTCATCATAAGCACCTCTTCATAGCTAAATCTCTCAGTATATTTGTTAATATTGAAGAAGAATAAGAAGAGGGTATGTGAAAATAAATAGAAAAGAGAGAGGAGGGAAGAAGGAAGAAGAAGAAGCAGAAGAAGAGTAGTACTGGTGGGTGGGTCTGGAAGAGCAGTACAAAGGACGATTAGCGTAGCCAGCGATTTGGCGTTTAGTGCCTATTCATCGCCACGTATCTGTTTTCTGTAGTTTCCATTTCATTTTCTCATTTCTACTTTTCTTTTTTTCCTTGTTTGTTGTTTTGTTTTCTTCTGGTCATTTAAACGTTATGGACTTTGAACAACTTTTAACTTATATGTATGGCCTATAGATAAATATGTAATTTGCACTTTTATTTTTTAGTTTAATTTTTGTACTTAATTTTGATATTATTTTATATTTAAATATTATTAAAAATATTTATTACAGAAAATTAAATATACCAATAGGTTTAAATTGTCTAATTGTAATATTATATAAGCTAAATTGAGGATTAAGATACTATAAATTAATACAAATTTAATTATGTTAAAGTATAATGTAATATGTTATAAATAATACAAATTATTTAAATTTTTAAAATATTTTATATTGGTATTGAATAAATATTTAAAAGCATATAATAACTTTTGATTATATTTTTAAGTTATTTAATAAATTCACGATTTATAACTATATAACGAATTTGTGTATTAATTTTTTTTTTCTTAAATTTAAATGGCACGAAGTAGATTATTAATAATTTTTAACTAATCCTGATAAATTGTTAACAATTATCAACAAACTATGTGTTTTTGGCGATGTTGTTGTTCTTAATCCTTTCACAAGTTACAAAGTGATATGGTACTAACAATACTCTAGCCTTTTAGGTAGCTATCTTGAGTCAATGGTCGTACCATTTCAGTTTCATTTGTTGTTGCATATTTGTCAATCCATCACTTCATGTACTACGATAATTGAGTAAAAATAATATATAAAAATTATATTGTAATGTTGCTAAATAATTTATCAATAATGTATATATTGAAATATTAACGATTTTAAGTTTATAAGGTCATAAGTCATGATGAATTCGGCATTTAAGTTGAATAACACCCTATGAGAGTCCCATTAAAATATAATGACTGAAAAAGTTTAATAATATACAGCCTTATTCTTATATAATAAAGAGATTGTTTGCAAATTTGACATTTACTTAAGGATTAAAAAAAAGAAGGATCTTTTGAATTTAGCACATAATTTTGTGCTAGTAAATTCAATTATAGATAAATTAATTGTTAATGAAAGGTAAATAATTCATTTATATGTATTATTTATAGATAAATATATGATTACAAAATCAACTTATAGATATGTTTTTGCGAAGATTAGTTTTCTTAAAGACAATAATCATGAGCTGCAATGAGATGGGAAATTAAAAACAATATTTAAAAAACATAAAATTTCTTTTATATTAGCTAAATTTATAATCTCTATTTTAGGGTACTAAATAAATCTTTAAATGCATACAATAATTAATAAATTACATGTTTTAAACCAATTAACTATTCATAATTTATATTTAATTAATATGGTCAATTTAATGCACGTGAGTATGTCGAAAACAATTTTTTTATTAAATAAGAGTAAGAATGTGTACTATCGAATCTCATCAAATTTCTCACCTTAGCGAGATTTTTTTTTTAAAACGGAGGAATCCACAGCTGCTATTTGAATGCACACAGGTAAACTTCTAAATTGACACAATAATTTACAAATCACGTCAATCAAGTACTATATATTAGATAAGTTTTGTATGATATGTTCGATCGATAGAGTGTAAATAAAAGATTCGAATACATAATTTTTTAATCTTATGTCTTTTATTCCACCAACTCGACTATTCCTAAAAGACTGAGATTTTCACTTCAATATTGATGATGATTATGACAGTCGATTCAAATAACACATAAATTTTACATTTCTCTTTAATTAGTTGGATCATTCTCTTCAGTGCAATTCATGTTTAAGTAATGTAATCAATATAAATGACACTTGTCCTTACTAAAAACTAAGAGGATAAACATAAAATATTGATAAGAACTACCAATTAATATATCATGTAAATAATAATAATAAAACACTTGTCCCGTACGTGTGAATATTAATCATTGGTTGAATAGTATGATTTCTTAAACTATACGCCAATGCTGACCAAATGGCTTATTACATTCAAAGGAGATGAGTATATGCATGAATGAATGGAGAGGTCAGTGCACAGCATGGACCACTCTTGCTATTAACTCTTAACCTACCTATAAGACAATAACACGTCTCTTTAGTCTTTAAACCTTATTTTGACCATAAAATGCATCCAACTCTGTACTTTTCAATATTTCATTTTCAGGCTTACCAATTTCATGAGTAGATTTCCACTTAGATGACTAAGAGGTGAACCAACACCCTCTCTCTCTCTTTTTTAATAATAAGTAATTTATAATTAGGATATGACACGTAAATCTTTCTTATTGTTTAAGAAATATTAAAAATTTTAAAGGATTCTTTAAAAATCGTTTTAATTTTTATTTTTTATAAAAATTAATTCTTCTTAGACTTTTGTCAAAAACTAATGACAAAATATACATAATATAAACATCAAACAGGGTCGAATCAAATCATATTTATAAGACATTTTAAATCAGTTCTTAAATTTCAACCGAACCAATTAAATTTGACTAAAATTAATAAATTATTAATTTAAATCAAATTTAATTGATTTAAATTGAGTTTAAGGTTATGTTTAGTTAGACGGAAGGTTTTTAATGGAATGGAATAACTTATAATAGAATGAAATATAAATAGACGTAATGTTAGAAAATTGTTATTTGGAATGAATGGAAGGGTTCGTAATGTAATATAGAGAAATATTGTTTAGATGAAAGGTATATAATGTAATATAGTGTAAAGTTGTTCATCATTTTACATTCCATCATAAACCTCCTAAATCAGAGATTTTTTATTTTTACCGTTTAAAATAGAATACGATATAATATGAAACATCTTCTTTCAACTCATTCCATTATAAATATTCGTCTCAAACGATAAAATAATATTATATTTCATTTCATTTCATTGCATTAATAAACTCCTAATTAAACATAGCCTAAGAGTTGAGTTCAACTATCATATTAAATAATATTTGATTATTTCATGGCTGATGTGTATCTTGTGTGCGTTTCGTTATTATTTTTTAATAGAAGTCTAAGAGAATAATGTTTAAAAAATTTTAAAACTAGAAAGATTTTTTCAAGAAATTTAAAAATCAAGGAGGCTTTTTGAAAATTTTAAAATTATATAAGAGGTCAACGTCTTTTATCCTGGTAACTATTATTTTCTAAATATGAATAAATTAAAAAACATAATAATATATAATTACGTATTTATAATAATTTATTTAGAAATTAAACTTTTTTAATTTGGATTAATAGAGGTATAATGACTATAAAATAGTTGCTAATAGCCACTCTATTTATCTTCTGATTAATGATAAATTATTAATTTGATATTTCAACTTAATTGGGACCTTGAGTCTCAAATACTTAATTTTAAAATGTCAAACGTTTGACCAAAATAAGTTTGAAAATAGTGTCGTATGTATGGATCCAAGACTTAGACTATAAAGTGAGAAAGTTTGCTAATTATAAATTCTCTTAAATTTTAAAAATAATTAATTAATTAAATAATTTCAAACTTTTTTGGGATCAGATTTTCTGTACCGATTATGGTGTTCCTATCATTTTTCATCAAATCTCATTCATACATTTATATGGACCTTATATAAATATATAGATGAAATTTAATGGAACAGAGTTGAAACAACATAAGTGGAACAAAAGATTTGATGTAAACTTTTTTAACCTGTAAAATAATTTATGTTGTACGGTTCCTTATAGACTCGCTTAACAAAGTCGACCAACGACGCCTTTTGTGCTACGTTTATGAAAGTTTTTTCTCTCTTTTAAATTTAATAATTAATAATTAATAAAATAAAATCAATAAAATATTGAGTAATTGTACTCAGCTTTAGTACAACATTGTAACTCAAAATAAATTAAGTCATACGTATTCAGTATATAAGACTCTCTATTTTACGGGATCTGGAGAAGGTTATAATTTATGTAACCTTCCATTTGTGTTTTTATAAAATTGTTATTTCTATAAGTTGAACCTGTAAGCTTACGATCACGAAAGAGTACGCTCGCATAAACTAATTATGTTTTTATTTGACTTGATTATGATCAAAATTAATTTATAAAATTTTGAATCAGACTTGAGTATGAATTTTATAATTAAAATATTATAATTTTATTAAAAAATAAAATAAAATAATATCTATATAAAGTATAATTAAATTATCTATAAACTTTTTTAAAATGCCTATTCAAATTATAAAGAATTCGAGTATGATGCTATCTACTTATCGGATAAGAGGCCAACTAGATGACAACTAATTGTGGTTCGAAAGTGAAAAGTCCAAAGTACATTGACGAAAATAGAAGTAAGTAGGCTAAAAGATAAGCCCTTGATCAAGACTTCTGCCCCTAAATTGCCTATTATTATGTCTTCATGGTCCCTACTCCCCTTTCACCAGTCACTCAGTGCTGATTAGGCCAATATGTTTTGTAAACTTCAATCTTGTGGGAGTTGGTGATCATCGTAACCAAATAGTTGAAGTTATCAACAAATCTTAAACACTGATCACCGCAACAACTCAAAAGAAAGTTTCATTAAATTAACATCTAATTAATAGAGAAAATACTTCAGATAGATCACATAATACACACATACATACATATATATATATATAATAATTAAAAATAAAATTAATTAAAATTGACATAAAAGATAATAATAAGTACAAATAAACCAATACGTGTGAATAAAATATAAAATAAGTAATAAAATAAATAATACAATTAATACAGAAGCGGTACATATTAAATATTTAGGATAAATATAAGATATAAAATTTGAAGAAAAATATTCAAAAAATCTACGAAGGACCTCTCTATGTGAGACCTTTTACTTATAACTTAGTACGCTAAAATTTTGGTAAATTATAGCAAAATCATATTATTCTTGATCAATTTTTTCAATTTTGTCACATTTTTTGTCTCCTATTAACATGTCTGAACTAGCTCAGCCTCGTTTATCTTAATTTTTCATTAATACTAGCCATTTTTATTTTGTCTCTTAAAATTATTATAATAATATTTGAAAAATATTTATGCTAAATAATCATATAAAAGTTATTAGGATTATTCTATGCTAAATAATCATATAAAATTTATTAGGATTATTATATTAATTCTATTAAATTAATTTTATATAAATTAACTTTTATTATGGTAAAAGAAAATGTATGGTCTTGGACTTGGTCGAAATTGTGTTAGTGAAGAGTGTTATATATAGAGATATCAATGAGTTGAGCCGAGTTTGGGTTGCCCCTGGCTCAGCTCAGTCTGATCCTAGATCATAATGATTAGTAGCTCACCTGTCAATTTTTTATAAGAAAAGTTTTCAAAACAATGTTGTTTTGTCAAACAGTCAGGCCACAAATCGAATTGGACCGGCTTGTAGCTCAATCGAGCTCGACTTATGGTTAGATCAGCTTGACCATAGTCAACATGTTATTTAGTCAATCCGAGTAAAAATCAGACCAGACAGGACAAACCAAGTTTGATATCTCTAATTATATAATAGACAAGATAAGGAAAGAAACGAGTAAGCAAGTCCTTGTAAAATGAAGTGTACATAAGGAGACATTTGTTTGATAAGATACTTGCGTTGCAACTAAAAAGAGCACTAGAGATTGAGATTTGGGAACAAAAGAATGGTTCGTGATGGGAATGCTTTGTTGACAAAAGTTACCAATTTGGAATATCTCTCTCTTTATTTTAATGAATTGCTTTAAGAATATTTGTTGATTTTGAAGCAGACTCTATCTTTTTTGGAGTTAAAATTTCTACAATATTAATAAAATTGACAATATTGTTTCATAAATTTATATTTAAAAAAATAGAATTAAACCTTGTTCAATAATTAAATTAATTCTAAAATCTTAAAATTTATTACTCATTATGTATTTTAATAAAAGAGAATCGTGAATTTAAATATAAATAAAATTTTTAATAAAGAGAATAAATATTACATTTATATCAATTATAAATAGGATTTGAAAGTGATTAAGTTGTTAACAAAGGTCAAAAGCTTGTGAGGATGGAAGAAGAACTAGGGATGTTAATTTTGACCTGATTCAGCCTTATTTTAATTCGAATTGATCAAATTATGAGTCAAAATGGTTCAGCAGTGGCCCGATTGGAACAATAAAAATAACGTTAGTTTGTAAAAATTTAAAAAAAAATAAGATTGACTTGGATCGACTTTGCTGACTAACTTTTTTATAAAGAAAGGTAGATGAAAGACAAGTAGGAGTGGTCTAATGAGTTTCAACTCTTCACTTAAGTCTCTCCTTTATAGGGGGTCTTGAATTCGAGTCACCAAAGAGGAGGAGAGGGGGAATCTTCCCTGCTGATGATCATCTAGCCTCTTGAAAATGCTCCTTGGTCGGATCAATTGCGGATGTTTAGCTTACAACAGTAGTCTGGGAGTTTGAAACTACTAGGAACTTGGGGCTGATGGGAAACTGATGCTGATTAGAGAGCAATGATCAATCAGCAACTGGCCAATCAATATGTAAAGATTCCTTGTGTGCATAAATGTTCAGGCTATGTAAGAACTTAAGAGACTTTAAGATTCCAAATTTACCTCTTTTAAGACTCTAGAAATAGAATCTTATGGGTTTAGAATTAATCTAACAAAGTTAAGATACCTAATAAAAAAAGAAAAAAAAGGTAGATGAAAAGTGGATAAGTGGGATATTTGATATATGCAATTATTTAATGTTTTCTTAGTCATTTATAATATTCGCATTTTGCAAAAAGTTACTATTTGATTTGATGTGGTACCTCCCACATCATTATACATTTTTTTATTATAGTTTTTAAAATATATAATTTTTTTCGTACAAGTGCTTACCTTTCCTAAGAAAAATACCATGATTCCCATTTATGGAGATTTTGCCAAAAACACTAGCCAATATTTTATTTTAAAAATGTTGTTTGGTTTTATAATAATATTTACATCGGTAGGTTTGAGGAGGTCCAACCTTATTCTTCGTCATCATCGTTGCTCCTAATATAGAATTTCACAATAAAATAGGGTTAGAAGATATCTGTACGTAATCTTACCCTTATAAAATAGAGAGGCTATTTTTGATAGACTCACATATAAAGATAACAATAAAAAAAATATTGTAGATTGAAAGAATAGCTATGTAAATATTTCTTACAACCTTAATATTACCAATATAAATATTTCTTATATAGAAATAAAGTTGTAAACTATTGGATCTTTTTTTATTTTTTAAGTTGTTATTGTTGTATATTTATATTGATTTAATAAAATTTAATGTGACAGAAACACGTAATAATCTTTAAAAAATTTGGAAACAATTTCTTTATTAGTTATAGGTAAAATTGCGTATTACTAAACCTCTCAAGATCTCGTGTTTTAGTGAGATTTCTATTGGTTGATGTTGTGGTAAAAATTATATAATCAATTATAACACTTTTTATATATGGGCTTGAATCTTTATTTATCATATGACCTAAAATATAAAATAATAAGTAAATTGATTAAAAGAACTCTGATGCTGTAGTCAAGTCAAAGGGTTATGCTTTGAGGTTAGGATTATGTATAAATCATCTTTATTGGCCTTATACATTATGATAAACTAGTAGTGGAGGACAACCAAAGTAGTCAATTAGTGATTAATCATCTATCTTTTTCTGGTTTATTTCAATAATTTATTGGAAGATAATAGATTATTAAATTATGAACTTGAGACAATCTTTTTATTATTATTATTTAAATATATGTCAAGTAAATTATGAGACGTAATAGTAAATTATTTTAAAGTTTAAATCATAAAATGCTAAATTTATTGTTGAAGATTTAGTCAATATTTTAATATATGTCAATAAAGGAAATGCCAAAAATTCAATTAAATTTACAACATTTTAATATTTAATAGTTGATTGCTAGTGTTAATATTTATTCACAAAATATGTTATAAACAAGTTATAGTCATGAAATCATAATTAATGTACTTATTTTTATTCTAAAAAATAAATTAAATTTTACATAAATATATATTAGTTTCAACAGTGAATTTCTAAATGTTTAATAGTTATCTAAAATTTCATTAAAAATGAGTTAATATATTTTACTAGTATTTTTTTATTTGAGGTTTGGAAGCAAACACTACATGAATGGACTTTAGGACTCTATTGGGTCCTTGGGCTTAATTTGATAAATCAAAGCCCATTCATTCTTGTTTTTTATGGGCTTCATTCATACGTAAGTTGTTTAAGGTGCATCCAAAAACCAAAATTCAAATTAATTTATATAGCTAATTTAAACTATTTCTTCATTTCCAAATTCCAACCAAAATACATTAAAAAGTAGAAATATAAGGTGTGTTACGCCCAAAAAGAGGTTGGAATAAAGTGCGGTGTCACTGCAGAACTCGATAAGTAAAAAGCGAATTATGGTAGGAAAGTACTTCTGTGGTAGAAATTCTACTTTCCATTAATAACCTTCTGATAATTATTATTTTCCATTATACCCTCAACTAATAAAAAACAAGTCCAACTTATCGTCTTCTTCGTTCTCTTTGACTCTCTATGTTTTTTTTTTTTATATTTTAATTTAATGATTTAATATTTATAATTTGAATTTATATGACTAATAATATATTTTTATGAAATATTTAATTACTAAATTTATTTTATTTGCATTTTCTTATTTTAATTTAATATTTTCTTATTTATAACTTGAATTTATATGATTAATAATATATTTTATAAAATATTTATTTACTAAATTTAGTTTATTTATATTTTTCTTATTTTGATTTAATAGTTTATTATTTATAATTTTAAATTTATATGATTAATAATATATTTTTATGAAATATTTTATTTGTTAAATTTATTTTATTTATATTTTTCTTATTTTAATTTTATATTTTATTATTTATAATCTTAAATTTATATAACTAATAATATTTTTTAATTATTTATACAATAATTAAAATTTTATTAAATTAATGAACTTTTTAGTAATTTTATCTTTTTCAGCAACCTCAATTGTACTTGTCAAACACCTATTTCACGTTTCGGCAGTTACCAAAGCAGCAATCCCAAACATATAAGTACTTATCATTTCAGCAGGTTGATTTCAGCAAGTTATCAACCGCCATCACTCTCCCAAACCTCAGTAAATTATCAACATCCATCGCTCTCTTAAACCTTAGCAAATTATTAACCGATTTTATAAAGGTCTAATACTAGTTGAATCTTTCAAATCTTAAATATCTTGTCTTATCGGCTTAACTTTTGATAAAAGATGGCTTTTAGTAATAAAAAATTTAAATTATTTAGATCAACGAATTTGACTTAAAATTAATTCAAACTAAACCTAATCTATTAACTTTAGAGGGCATCGGGTCGGGCCAACCTTCCGGTCCGTAATGAGTGGCCATCGGAAAGTTAAAGACAGATAGTAAGATTATGGACGATGGGTTGATCTTGGAATTGACTTTTAAGGAACCAAAAGTAGATGTTTGCTTACGATTCTCTAGCTTCTTAAACTTTGGTCACAGTTGACAAAACGAAAGCCTCCCCTGTTTCCAAGTAAAACAGAGTAATTGGGAATTGTAGCAAACCTATCCATCCGGCTACAGAGATAGCACGGAACTTATGATTACTTGGTTCATTTACTGGAAGCGAATTCATTTATGTTGTTGCACTTTTCAGAATCAGAACGTGTCCTGCACTAGTTTTCTCTCATGGGATTTTCGTCAAGCACAAGGTAGTAGAACAGGTGAATCCTAAACAAGGTCCAATAAACATAAGGAACATTACACTACATAGTCTCAATTAGTTATGTCATTCTAATAATTCCAATCTGAGGAATTAAACCCTTAATCTGTACATGTTCTTCCTGAAATTTTCAGATGTTAAACATCAACTTGTTTCAGAAATTGTGTTTGTACGTTACCCTGTTCAGATACAGGAGTTTGGTCTGCATGTGCAAAGGAGTCACTCTTGCCCACCAAGTGTTTGGCCTTTAACGACTCTCTTTCCCAATCTGTCTTGTAAACCACCACTAGGATTGAGACCACACATGTAATTTGAGCTGTTAGAAGACCATAACAGAGACCCACCAACCCTAGTTTCGAAACAAAGGCTAAGACTATGGCTACCGGTGCACCCACCAAGTAAAACGAGTAAAAGTTGATTCCTGCTCCAATACAGGGCCTGGCACTTCCTCTCAGAATCCCACAACTTGTCGTTTGAGGACAGTTTGCGAGCTCACACAGACCAATAATTGGTAGTACGGTCATTGTTAGCTCAAGAACATCACCATCCGCAGAGAAAACTTTACCCCATGGTTCTCTCCCTAGGGTGGTCAACAACAACCCGAGTAATGAACTGAGTAGAGCGAGTCCTATGGCAACCACCGTGGCCAAACGTGCCTTGTATGGTCTTCCAGCTCCAAGCTCGTTGCCAACTCGTGTAGACACTGAAGCACTGAGTGATGTTGGTAATGTGTACATGAGGGAAGTTGTTTGAATCACTATAGCTGAAGCTGCTAGAGCAACTCGTGGTTTGTCCAAGTAACCTGCGAGAATCGTCATAAGTTCGTACCACCACCACTCTAAACAAACAGCTACACTGCTTGGTATGGCCAATCTAAGCAGAACCATCCATTCCGCTCCAAGGGAAGTTGATGATGAAGACTGTAACAGCGGTTCTGGTGATTCTGAAGAGTCCAGAGACTGGTCAGGTGTGCGAGTAAAGTAGATGTAACTCAGAAGAAGCAAGAGGGTGTTGAAGTTGGAGATAGAGTTGGAGATTGCGATTCCAGGGACCCCAAAAGAGAGAGTGAAAGCTAGGAATATTGTGATAGGGAGGTGAAGAAGAGTAGACACGAAAGTGCACCACATTAATGGCCATGTGGTCCCTTTGCTACGTAAGTATATGCGTAGAGGGTGAAGAAGACTATTAGCAATAAGGTCAGGGACAGTGAAGAGACAGTACGAACTTGCAACTCCAGTTATATCAGGGTCCTGATGGAGACTAAGCATGAGAGGTTTGAGGTTGACCCATAGAAAACCAATCGGTACTGAAGCCAAAAGTAACATGAAAATCGTTCTCTTCAGAGAAACAAACGCTAGGGACATGTTTCTTGAACCAAAAGCTTGACTACACAGAGGCTCCATCCCCACGGCCAGACCTGAAAGCACCGAGTAACCAGTGATGTTGGTGAAACCGATAGCTAAAGCACCACCAGCAAGCTCCAGACTTCCAAGCCTTCCCATGCAAACAACCAGGACCATGTTCTTAAAATAACCGACCAAGCCCATGGTCGCTATGGGGAAGCCTATGTCTGCCATTTTCTTTACCTCCTGCACCACCTAGTCAATATCCAAAACAGAAGAGATAATAAGCAAAGAAGAAGACATGATAAAGAATCACAGAGAGACAGACAGAGAGAGAGAGTTAAGCAGATTCTTATTTGTTTTGTGTTATTAAGATATTGTATTGTACCTCCGGCATTGTCGGGTACGTGTGGGAACTCTGTGTTGTAAGAAGCATCCTTTTTTTTATTTTCTTTTTTGTTTGTGAGTTTTGAGAGTTGGAGAGAGCAAACCTTTTGATCCTTTACATTTATAGAGAACCGATCAACTTAATGGGTGGTGGGTAGGGAAATTGATGTTGATGGGAAGGCAACCTTTACCTATAATTGTGTTAATTATAAAGTTTAAATTATGTTATATAATTAAAGAAACAATTTCCTTTTTTAGTTCCTTTTTTTCCCTATTTTAGTTGTTATTAATTTAATTGTCAAATTAATTAAAAATTAAAAATTCTTTTTCTTGCAACTTAATAAATAATTTTCTTTTATGTCCCAACTCTTAAAAGTAATAATCTTTACTAGGAATTAAATTTAAGCAACCGTAAATATATAGTTTAATAATCTTTAACTTCTAAATTTCCTTAATCTTTTATCATATATACTAAATTATACCTTTTTTTTGTTCAAGTAAATAATCATAAAAATTTTATGAGGTATAAGTGCACTTATGAATTAATTTAATTAATACATAACATTTTATAATAATAGTTTTAAAATATTTTTTAATTTTTATAAAATATAGTATATATTTAAAAAAATTCTTACTTTTAGTTGTATTTTCATAAGAGTTACACTTACCAGACCTTCCTACAGATCTTTCAGTGGCATGTTTCGGTCTTCGTCCTCATTCTTTAGAAAGAGTGAGCTATCGGTTCAGGTACAAGATACTATCATTACCGCCCGGACAATTAGACATCTAACCCGTAATTGCAATGACTCAATTACAAGAGCAGAGTTCTACCAACTGAGCTATATCCTCTCGAGTCAAGTGAAGCATGCATGAAGGAGTCAGATGCTTATTCTATTCTTTTCTTTGACGCAGGTGGGCTATTCTGGACTTGAGTTAGATACCTTGCCCGTGAAGTAAATCATCGCACCTATGGTCCAACCAATTGGGAGAGAATCAATAGATTCCTTTCCAGGAGCGATTCATCCTTCCCGAATGCAGCATACAACTCTCTGTTGTATTGCACTCTTCAAGTATGTCCCCTCTTTTTTTTTACCGTGACAAGTCTTTTTGAAATAACTCTGATGAGAAGAAAAAGAAGGCATTTATATTATTAACGAAAAAAGAGATTAATTTATTGACTATAAAACTCTAAATGCTTTCTTACAGTATGATAAATTCTCAATCTTTGATCAAACCTATAGAAGAGGTAAGAAGCCCTTTATAAATATGGAAAAGTAGTGTGATCAAGTTGTTAGATATTAGTGTAGCAAGCACTATGGTTGAATCCTTAAATCTCCAAGCAAACAAATGTAAGAAACTTGTTTTCTTATTAGTGTCCCATTAAGAAATGTTCTTTTTATATCTATACATATAAAAAATATATATATATTCTAAGTGACGTACAAGAATTAAGAAGATCCCATATATAAAAGCCCTCGTTTTAACCGTGTGTTGTATGCTATATATATATACACCCTACTATTCCAATCTCAGAATTTGTCATTTTCCAAAATATAATCCAACATATCCACTTCCCCATCCGCAAGACGATGATCCAGAATATCACTTGAATGTGTCTCCACGTGAGGGAATTCCATCATCCATCCATCCATCCATCGATCAATCATGAAGTTTCGAGTTTGATCGGATTCTCCATCGTCTTTGAGACTTTAAATTCACCAGGATAAAGTCGACACATGGAGTGGAATGGAATCGCAACTTCCACATGCAAAACCTAGCTAGATCTAACGTGCTCTCACGTGAAGAAGAAGACACACAAAACCTGGAGGGATTGAATGCTTGTGGTGCCTGCTGCCTGCAAAAGTTGTAAGAGTTTTAACATGACAGGTATTGATGATGATCAGATTCCAAGATACTTTGAGGAATCTTCGTAATAATACAGAAAGATTTTGTAATTTAAAGTCTATTAACAGATTTCATCATATTAATATTGAGATAACAGAGATAAATTCAAAAGTTTAAATTTTTATTTAATTAAATAATTTTAATAACGTTAATTTATTAATATTTTATTGATTTGATTAATGAAATTATTTTTACATGCAAAAAATTAATAATCAATTAAGAATTTATTATTAATTGATTATTATCATTATTAATGTTTTGAGATGAGTTCTTAAGATTATAAAATACTAATTACTTAATTAAAAATTTTAGATACTGAATAGAAAGTTTCAAAAAATTGGACGCTTCAAAATCCATTATTACTATTAATATTTAGAAGTTTAAATTATTTCCTTTCTCAATCATCTATCCTTAAAAAGTTGGAGAGCCTCAACTTTTAAGAAGATAGGTATTGCTTGAGCTTGATGAGATGTTTAGAGAAATCTTACCAATAGTACCATCTTAAGAAAGATATTGATACCCAAATCACATTCTTAAGTAAATTATTCCAAATCGAACCACAAGCTCCATTCAACTATTATTTACTTCACAGCCCGTTTGGAATCTAATGAATCGGATTCAATTCATCGACTTTATGTAATTGAATTCAATTCAAGCGTTTGGAATGTTAAAAAAGAGATGACTTGAATTTAACCACGTAATTTAATCTAAATTTTTTTATGAATTCAATTCACATCTCAAATGGTCCTATTTGGTGTATGAATTAAAGAGCTAATTCTTTTCAAAACATTAAAAATTCTTTTTTCAACTATACACATCATAAATATACAAATTACTACAAAACACATACATATTAGTTACATACTATTTTTCGTTAAGGATAAAAAGTCATATGAAGTAGTTGAATTCATTTTTATTGTATTCCAAACAATGTAATTGAATTTAATTATAATATTTATAGATTTATTTCAAACAGTGTAAATCGAATTTAATTCAATCCCACAAATATAATTGAATCCAATTCGTCAATAAATTTAATTCGAAGAGTTCCAAACGGTCTGTCAATCTTAATATTTATCTTTTTAACTTACTAAAATAAGAAACAGTCACAATTCAATCCTCGTAACCACTGAGTTGGAAGATTGGGGGAGCAAACTCTACCACTAACGCATGTTATTACCAATTTCGGTAGCTGAGTGACACAGATCGAAAATCGGAAGGTGTGTCAGCATCAGAAGCAAAGCTGAAATTTAGATTGCAAAAGAAGCAACAGCCTTCGTATCCACATGTTTATATATCTATATACATATATATATGCATATGCTTAAGGACCAAACCTAAGTTAGTTCACGTTTTGAATTGGACCACGCACCATGTCTTTTAAAGCTACTACAGCCAAACTTACTTTCTATATCAGTTTCGACGTTTCTTCCTGGTTAAGCTTGGTTTTATTTGATAACAAGGGAGCGATCTGTATGCATTATTAAAGTAAACCATTTTTGTTTTATCGTTTGCACGTTTCTTCAATGTAGGCCTTACCCTTAATTAATAGTGAGACCAAGATGAATATCATGCGTTAAGATGTCACATAAATGCTAGCTTTTGGATAATTGAGTTGGTATAAAAACAATGTTAATGAGAGATACATATTAAACCCTAATACAAGTAAAACATTTTCGCAATGAAGGAGATAAATAACGACATAATAAAAACTTATATTGTATTCAAAATTTATCATAATGGACTTTAATCTAAAATAACGAATTTAGACCTTGATTCAAGAATTTCAGACAGAGCAAAAGTATTTTATATTAATTAGTATTAATTAGATAAAACCCTAATAAATCTAAATTTAATAAATAATCAAACAAGTAAAAATTTGTTATACGGTTTGATCCAATTGCAAGATATGAGACTTGGATCTCACATTGATTAAATACAAAGTTGGTGTGAGATTTATAAGGATTTTGAGCTCTCCATCCTCA
>JAOTAY010000191.1:50856442-50873289 GCA_025629805.1 Erythroxylum baracoense
AATTTATCATAATGGACTTTAATCTAAAATAACGAATTTAGACCTTGATTCAAGAATTTTAGACAAACCAAAATTATTTTATATTAATTAGATAAAACCCTAATAAATATAAATTTAATAAATAATCAAATAAGTAAAAAATTGTTACAGTTTGATTCAACTGCAAGGTATGAGACTTGGATCCCATATTGATTAAATACAAAGTTGGTGTGAGATTTATAAGAACTTTAGGAGAGCCACACCCTTAGGTCACTACTTCGTTAGCCACTACTCTAAGATTAGCTCTGATATCAATTGATAAGGACTTTAGGAGAGCCACACCCTTACAAGCTAGCTTTTGGGGTGTGACTCTCCTAAAGTTCTTATCAATTGATATCAGAGCTAATCTTAGAGTAGTGGCTCACGAAGTGGTGACCTAAAGTGCCAGCCGTTACTAACGTAGATCTCGGAGTAGTGGCTCATGGAATGGTGACCTAGAAGTGTCAGTCATGACCAACGAAAACGTTGGTCCTTATAGGAGAGCCTAGAAGTACCAGTCGTAACCAACGTGGCCGTGTCCAACAAGAATCTTAGAGTGGTGGCTCATGAAGTGTTAACCTGGAAGTGTTAGCTGTGACCAACGAAAACGTTGGTCCTTGTGAGGGGAGCCTAGGAGTGCCAGTTGTAACTAACGTGGCCGTGAGCAATAAGGATCTCGGAGTGGTGGCTCATGAAATGGTGACCTGGAAGTGTCAGCCGTGACCAATGAAGACGTTGGCCCTTATGAGGGAACCAATGTTACGGTTTGATCCAATTACGAGGTATAGGACTTGGATCTCAAATTAATTAAATACAAAGTTGGTGAGAGATTTATAAGAACTTTAGACTCTTCACTCTCACAAGCTATAGCTTTTGGAACGTGACTCTTCTAAAGTCCTTATCATAATTTTTCTAGGTGAGAGATTTATAAGAACTTTAGACTCTTCACTCTCACAAGCTATAGCTTTTGGAACGTGGCTCTTCTAAAGTCCTTATCAAAATTTTTCTAAAAAATTATGATCTATAACGTTTTACAGATCACCTCTTTAAGTGTTTAGTTTTACAGGTTCATCGAATAGAAGACTATAAATTAAACCCAAATCATATTTTAACTCTACCATACCAAACTTTAGATAGCGAGATTAGACCTAGATCCAAGAATTTCAGACATATTAAAACTCATTCTATATCATCTAATATTTGATTGTAACATACTTGTTCTGCTGATTGGTAATAAAGCTCCAATTTGGGTGTCTATATCGGACCAAGCTTGTCAAGGTTTGATGGACACAACTAAGAGTGTAACGACATTAAGTGTAGTTTGTTAAGAGGTGGTCTAATTGCATCTTCTGTCCAAACATGGTGGATAGAAGTTCCTAATCTCGTCACGGCCTCACAAACATTGTTTCTCTGATGATAGTCTAATTCAGCCAACCACCAAGTACTGTACTCTGTTGATTAATTATATATACTTAACCTTATGCCCCACCTAATTAATCCAAACCCTCTTTTTTGTACGTTGGAAAGCTCAAATTTAAAAATAATAATAATATTGATCAAACACTATAGTTTAAACATCTTATATTATTGAATTTATTGCCTCCATTTAACCAAATGGTTGTGTGATTGAAATTGTTTATTATAAAATTTGTAGACAATAATTTTATTTAGGGATTTGGATTTTTTAAAAATAATGGGATTTTCACCTTTTTATATGAATGTTTATTATAAAAAACTACATCAAACTATTTGATAAGTTGGTAACAAAATTATTTAAGACAAAGTAATAAATAACAGTAACAACAACTCCGGCTAATAATCTCACTAACACGTGAGGTATGGAGAGGTCCAATAATACGCAGCCTTACCTCTAACTTTAATTTTTAAAAAAATTATAGGATTATTTTCATTTTTATATTAATCTTGATTATAAAAAATTCTATCAAATTATTAAATAATTTAATTAAAACACGTAATTATCCAATTATTGCATATTTTTTGAGAATTTATTAAATTTGTGTAGCCAACTAGAGATCCTCTATTACTTCTAACAACTCCAATAATTACTTTCACCCTCAAATATTTATGAATGCTTTGTTTTATGATCTAGGGTTTTTTTTCATTTTCTAAGAACCGGAGCATATCACCTGTTGCACTTTTATTGTCCAGCGTTTTTTTAATCTATCTCATCCACACATTTATGTGAGACCTATATAAATATGTTTTAATTATAAGCTCTTTCTTCTTTAATTAATTTTCATTTTTCTTTAGATGAATTAATGTGCATAATCGAAGGATAGGAAGAATCATTAAAGACCAACTATCAAAACTATCTTTTTGTCACACTTAACCGGAACCATACATGTGCTTCTAGTTACACCAAATGACCCAAAGGAATCAAACCTTTGTCGACCATTATTGCACCCACTTTCGATAATCTTGTCGACAAGTTTGCATTTCAATCACTTCTCTTCAATCTTTTTCAAGATGTGATCATGTGTATTTAAAAAAAAAAAAAAGGATGTGATCATATTACATATACCTTCCCAGCCAATTACAACAAAATATCCCAACCTGCTTGGACTTGCTTGGCAATGACAAAATATATAAGGTTGTAAGTAAATTATTTTTAGATGGTCGTGCGAAAAAAAAGGAATTAATTAATTCTTTATTTTTTATTAAAAATTATAGTAATATCCTAAATTTTATTTTTCTCATCTTAAATTATAATTAGATAATAAAAATAACTAAAATAAACTTTTGTCGGAATTATTTTTTCTTCGGTTTAATTTTTTATATTTTAAAAATTATCATTTATCTTCTTTTTAACTATCATATAATTCTCTCTATGGTTAATTTTTTTAATCCATTTATAATTATATAAGAATTGAAAACAACCTCTCTATTAGTTAAGGACATTATTAGACTTTTTCAGACCCTACGCGCTAAGTCTTAGCTGGTCGGGGAAATTATAAAATTAGAATTTAATTTGATTTTTTTATATACGACTTACATTCTTAATAAAACGACGATAAATCCCATAATTTATGAGAGACTCTGAATAATACTTTGCTCCTCATAAAAGGAGTAATTCCTCATATTTTAGAGAAAACAAAGTGATCAGTGAAGCGTTTGATGTTGGAGTTCTTGCATGCAAAGGCATGGAAGACAGTCTTTGGTGATTGTCCGAGGAAATCCCAAGTGGGAAATCACTTCATAGATCACATTATCTCAAGTCTTAAAAAGTTTTGTGGTTTCAGTCCCTAAAACAAAAAACTGCAAACCCCACGGATGGAGTTGACATTTTGATGCCATCTCCTTGTTCCTTCTCTTGCATTGCATGGCCCCCTCCCAAAGGGTTGGTTGCCTGGTCAGTGTTTTCTTCTGGCTGCATCAAAAGTAAGATAGACAAAATTGTATCCAAACGTACACCTTTAGATAAGGTCATATTACAGGCTATTATTGATGTATGAGAATATTGTCCCCAAGCCAAAGTAATCAATCTTGTTAAGAATGTCTTAGTGGTAATTTCTCTTTTAAGTAATGAATTTTAGGGAATAAATGGTACATAGCATAATCAAAATTTTTAAGTTTTACTGTGGATGTGTTTGGATCAGCGGTGAGGATAAGTACTTATTCACCGTAGTTTTCAAACACATTCATATGTTTGAATTTGCGATAAACAATTGGAGATTAGAGAAAAGTATGGTGTCATCGCAGAAATCAACAAGCAGAAAAAGGGTTGCGGTAAGAAATTTCTTCTACGATAAAAATTTTACTTTCTATTAATAACCTTCACTACAGGTATTGTTTTCCATTATACTCTTAATTAATATGAATAATAATATATTTTTATGAAATATTTTATTTACTAAATTTATTTTATTTTTATTTTCTTATTTTAATTTAATATTTTATTATTTATAATGTTAAATTTATATAACTAATAATATATTTTAAATTATTTATAAAACAATTAATAGTTTATCAAATCAATGGACTTTTTAGTCATTTATTTCTTTTCAGCAACCGCAACTGCAACTGCACTTGTCAAACACCTATTTTTACGTTACAGCAACTCCAAACACATAAGTACTTATTGAGAATAAGTACTTATGATTTCAGTAGGTTGTCAATCGCCACCGCTCTCCCAAACTAAGTCTATAATTGGGTTTAAAATTGGGAATAATCATATTCTATTATTCTTATTTTTTAAAATAAGATATACAAATTTCTTTTATATGAACATTTTATAAATTATAATTTTCAATTATTTTAATCAATATGAACTTTATTATATACATGATAATTAATTATATAAAGTTTCTGTTAAAATAAATTAATAAATATTACAAAAAGTGTCTCTTTAGAATTTCTAATATCAAAAGATTTTGTTTATAACTTGGAATAATAAAAAAATGAGTAAACTCGTATAAAAATGTGTTTTTTTAACCTTTTCTAAGAATAATTTCATTTAATTGTTAAAATTGAGGTTAAAAATCAGAAATTATGTATGATGGGACACACCACTAACCAAATTAGTTCTTTTTAGTGAATATACTTTTGTTCTATTTTAGAGCCAACCATGATGATTCATCTAGACTTGTGTGTGATAGTGGAGTCCTTCAACTAGATTATCCGCATAACACGGTCTAATGGTGTCAAATTCTAGGGATTGATAAATCTTGTTGGTGACATAAGTTTTAAAAAAATAAAATAAAAATAAAAGAGAAATTTGTTCTAACCGTACAAACTGCTTGAAAAAGCCCTACATAAATTTGCAAGTTGGTGTGTGGATATGATGGGTTCTTGACCACAACACACACCCATTAGGCCATTAATGTAGGCCTCTTTAAGTGCAAGGTCTCATATGAAATTTAACAAATTAGAGAATTTTAGAAAATAAAAAAATTTCCATTCATGGCATTTCCTTTCACTTAACTAGGGATAGCAATGGCTCAGTCCCGCTCACTTTTTTTAAAATTAAAAGTGTAAAATAATGTCTTTTTTTAATTGAGTCTGAGCTTGGACTGTTCAGACTAGGCTTATTGGAAGCCTATAGGCCGATCCATTGAAAACATCTTAATCTGAATTCATGGGCCAGCCATTGCCATCCTACATTTAATGTATGAGTTTAACAATCTTTTAGGATAAAAATTATAAGGCTCTCATATTATTTAAGATTTAAAAAAAAAAACTCATATTATTATTTTTTATTCAAATTTAGTTAGTTTAGATCTAGTTTATGAATTAGGTTGAGTCTTCGTGTTAACAACATTTGATTGATCTACAATTGACGTTCACGTCACATGTATGTTATAATTATTTTTAGAAAAATTTTAAAAAATTTATAGAAAAACAAGAAAATTTTGGATAATTTAAAAATGTGAATTTTTTAAAACATTTACTTAAACTATAATAAAATTTTACATATTTTACTTTTTTTAATTTTGATGTTGAGATAATAAGTGAAAGATGCAATCAAATTTCACTCAATCTTATTCGAATATGTAATCATCATCAACAAGTAGTTGAATATGGTGAATTTATAAAAGAAGCAAAATTCTCTTCAAGGTTTTAACCAGAAGCGCCCATTTTTTCAAAGAGAGGAGGACGGGTTGTTTATATTTCAGTTGATGGTTAGAGGTGAATTGAAAGTTAAGTAGTGAGAATTCTAAAGATTCCCCTAGGAAAAAAAAAGAGATGTTTCTTACGTTACTCCTAATATGTAGAAGTAGCGACGTAATTTTATAGAGTCATTCGGTTTTAATGTGACATGAAGAACATAAGTTAGATGAAGGAACGAGAAGACTAGGATGTAGATGAGCATTAATTAATAAAAAGGTAATTTAGCTCTTAGTCATTGATACCAACATACATTAATTAAGTTTAACAATTTTGAAAGTTAAATTTTCTATCTTTCTAGAAATAAAGTTAATTTTCTTTAGTAACTAAATGATTAGTCTTTTCAATATGGAAAATTCTAACAAGTACATTTGTCCAAATAATGACCCTTTTTCTTTTTGATGAAATCAATTAAGCTAAAAGTGAGTGAAAAGAATCAAAAGATAATAAATAGGGCTCACATGTTGTTTCATCTTTTTAAACATGAAGCTTATGATTATAAATCATGAGCTTCCACCTAATTAGCCAATAGGTTTATTATCTAATTTATCATGATGGAAGATCATGATCATCACAAGACATCCAATATAAGGAAAAACAAAATTTCTTATATTATTTAATTTGAATGATTTGAGTTCAGTTAGACTCGAGTTTGACATAATCGAATCTTGATAATCTAAATTTTGATTAGTCCATAATTAAAGTGATGTTATTTTATTTGAATGAATTGAGCGGATCGAGTTGACTTCAAGTTTGAGTTCGACATAAAATTATTCAAAGATTAATTTAACCTAAAAGTTAATCAAATTTTAATAAGTTTAGAAAAAGATAAGGAATGTTGTCAAATGAATATTAAATAAAATTTTAAGTATTTAATAATTCATAAATTGTGCGTATTAAATAAATTATTTGATAAGTTAATTATTTGTGTTTAAGTGATATATTCAATAAATTTGGTATTTTTAGATAATTTACTTAATGAAAAGACTATTCCAAAGTCAAATACTTTATCATAATCGAGTTGGTAAAGTGGGAGGCATAGGGCTAAAAGGTCCTGTGTTCGAATCCCCTACTTATGCTATCTCAATCTAGCTTGTAGTACAGAGCTATTGAGGAGTACCCAATTGACGTGATTTATAGACTATTGCGTTAATCTGAAGATTTATCTAGTGCACATCTGAAAGATAACGACTGCGAATTTTTTCGTTCAAAACAAAAGAAGATGTAGGATTTAGTCCAATTTCATCCGAAGTAAGTAGGTTAAATTAACTTGAACATAGACTTGGGATAGGCCCAGACCCAAAAGGCTCGATTAGTCACCTGGCAGACTTTAAGCTGCAGATTCTTGGGATCGGGCCATGGTCGGCTGCCATTCCTGTTGTATTTTCGACCGATCACCAATACGCGTCCAAATAGACTCACCAGCGGACCCAACTCCAGCTTTCCGAGCCGGACTACCATTTTCTGCCACCGATCAACCGTCGTGACCTCGGCCTTACTGCCCAGCAACTGCCGCCACGCCATCATGTTCCCGCTGCAACTGCAACAAATCTCAGGCCTCCTGGCTCGACCAATCATACGCCAATCCAAGCTGATGAGTACAATGTATACTGCCGTCACGGAATTGGACCCACCAAAGTCCTCCATTTCTTTTTTCAGGTAATGATTTGATCCTCACAAGAAATAGAAATGACATGTCAGCAACTCAAAAACCAAGTCAAACATGTTTTCCTCCGAATTTTATTGTCTCAAAAACCCAACGTAATACAGTCGAAGACCAACTATAGTAATTAGATTGTCTTCGAACAAACAAGATAGAGAAATGGCGGCAGCGTTTTCCGGCGGCATACAGAAGCTCCTCCAAGTTGGCACTAAGATCGTCGCCGTTGGTCGCAACTATGCAGCCCACGCTAAAGAACTCGGCAACGCCGTGCCAAAGGTATCTCTTTTTGTTACAGATATAATTAATCATCAGGTTCAATTTAGATCGTGTGATTTGGTGAAGATAAACGAAAAGACGCGAACTTTATATGGTTTTTGTCAGGAACCGGTGTTGTTCTTGAAACCCACTTCGTCTTATTTGGAGAATGGAGGCACAATCGAGATTCCACATGATTTGGAGTCGTTGGATCATGAAGTGGAGCTCGCTGTTGTCATCGGAAAGAAAGCTCGGGACGTCTCTGAGGCTAGTGCCATGGACTATGTTGGAGGTATACTGTTCACTACTAAGTTTTGATTTCTTAGTGTCAAGTGATTGATGATCCATGTAATGGTGTGAAGTTTTGGGGAGGATTAGGATGAAGTTACTTGACTAAGTAGAAGTAATGGAGTGTTTCAGGATATGCTCTTGCTTTGGACATGACTGCAAGGGAAATTCAGGCTTCTGCTAAGGTAAAAACTGAAGCCTTGTGCCCTTTTTAATATTAGATGATTCAATGGATGAAAAATTGCATTGAGTGGAATGGATTTGGAATGTTGTTTTGGTGGGTTTCTTGTTCTTCCTCTTCTTCTTTGTGTAATCCCTTTATCTTCCTACTCTTTGTCAGTCTGCAGGACTTCCATGGACTGTTGCCAAAGGGCAGGATACCTTCACACCTATAAGTTCTGTTGTAAGAAAGTTCAATCTTGTCTTATCTCCTTGTATTCAATTAGATGCATCTGGGCTTGCTTGCATTTGCAATTATGAGCAGTGTAAGAGACCAGAAAAAGTTTGGGGTTGGAACAGGATCTATTAGCTGTTATGATTTTTCTTTCACTACTGCTAGCTTCTTGTTGTGTTCATGAGCACTCAAGAGAGTTGTGGTATTGCTTGCTACTCAAACTTTTCCCTATTGTGTAGTGATCTTAGGAATAACTGATAAATGAACCACATCCATCTTCTGTAGATAAAACACAGAAAAACTGACTGTTGGAATTTCAAGTTTGGAATATTTGTTTAGATTGCTGGAATTTCAGGTTAGATATGACTAGAATTTTAGGTCTTTGGTTGCTGGAATTTATGTTAGAAATGAGAAATTCTAGTGGGAAAGCAAAAAAAGAAGAATAGGGAACTAAGAATCACTTACAGAGTTTAAGAACCACGCTTACAAAAACCATCACACTTTCTAATTGAAAGTTCAAGTTTGTAGAGAAAATTCAAACTTTTTTCCTATTGAAGGAGTGAGCTCACATATATAGATAAGTTTTTAATCCTTATTCTAGGAGCAAAGGATTTCTCAATTAAAATATCTGAAAAAATTGAATCTTACTCTAATAAATTTGTGATTGTGGTTGAGTGATCTGTCCTCTTTTACTTTTTTATAGACTTTAAGCTCTTTCACATCACATTCTTTTGCTTTACTTCACTAAATGGATGTGTTGTTGTTCATTAAATCGATGTTGATGCTCTAACTTCCCCTTCATTAACATATTTCAGCTTTCCAAGTCAGAGATTCCTGATCCACATAACTTGGAACTATGTTTGAAGGTATCACCTTTATCTTTTGTTGTGCTCCAAGTTGAGCATCCTACTTTCAGATTTGACCGTGAGATCAAAATACAGGTAGATGGAGAAATCCGGCAAAAAGGGTCCACCAAGGATATGATTTTCAAGATTCCATACCTGATTAGCCATATAAGTTCAGTGATGACACTCTTTGAAGGAGATATTATCTTAACAGGTATTAGTGGAGATTTTTCTTGTTTCACTTCATTGTCTAATCACGTATATTATCAGAATAATTTTTCACAATTGGAATTTATATATATTTAATAAGCAACTGGCCTTGATTTTTATCTCTGAATCAAAATATTTAAGCTAATCGCTTGCCCTTAAAGTCGGTGTTGCAAGTTCTGATGCAGACACTAAAGTTCTGATGTATACACTCTCACAATTTATGTCATTCATACCCCTGACAACATTTTCTTTTTGAAAGCCTAACAGCGAATGTTGAGACAATGTCGTATTACTTGTGTTAAATGACACAATTAAGATAGTTATTGTATCACGTAACACCTACACAAGCAACACATCATCGTTTTGCCGTTTTCCGTTAAGTTTTCTAATGACGGCAGAGGGTACAGGTGATACAAAAACATAAGCTCAGCTGGGTAAATTACAGTTTTGAAAAGTCAGGTAGTAAAGTGAAAAAGAAGGTCCAAACTATGTTGAGTCCTGTGTAACTTACCCTTGATATTAAATGAAATCTGTGTTTTATCCAAAGAAGAAAGAGGAAAAGGAAAAAAGATCATGTCTTTGTCAAAATGGAAGCATTTTACTTCTGAATATTGTCTAATATCCAGTGATCTATCACATGAAATTGGTGGTGTTTAGGCTTGTTTCATATCAGCAACACTAAATATGGAGCCTGAAGTTGAGTAGTTCTGGTTCCATATCTAAACTTGCAGGAACTCCACAAGGTGTTGGACCTGTCAAAGCAGGACAGAAGGTAACCGCCGGCATCACAGGCCTTCTTGATGTTGAATTTAATGTTGATAAACGCAGAAGGCCAGCTACAGCTAGTAATTAGGTAAGCCAAATTATAACTGTGAGGATTGGATCAGAGTGTAGATTTGTATTCATAATTATGAACTTAAGTGATGGATAAAAATGCAACTTCTATAGGCAATCCCATGTCAGAGATGCCTATATAGTTGAGCCATATTAGCATCTTTTAACCTTTTTAGAGAGAGATTGCATCCTTACTCGCAATCCCAAGAAATCAGAACATTGAGTTGCTGATAAACATCATTTCAAGGAGTAATAAGAATCATTTTATTGACTTCATGTCTAAGAGGTGAGATGGTAATCTAAACATTTCAAATTATTCAAGAAGTTGGTATAATTTTTTGCCAAGTTCCCGTCATACTTCTGGTGTATTGGCTTGCATTATTATGGATGAAAATGGGTCAGGTCGGTTCTAGGCCCCCATTTCTTTGGTTCCATGGGCGTTCAAAACCCGGTCAGAGACTTATTTGACAGGGTAAACTATTTATTTTATATAATATAAAATTATATTGGGTATAAATTGTAAATTAAGAAAAGTTGGAGGGGTAAATTAAAAAAATTGTTTATTTTAAATCAATAGTTATTATATTTAATTTTAATATATTGAGTTGTTAAGTCAAAGTTTGAATTATTTGTAGTTTTAATCATAACATGAACTAAAGTTTAATTATATAAAAATTGATGGAGTAAATTTTATATAAAATTGATTAATTATTTTATAATTTTAAAATATCAAAAATAGTATTCAATATTGATAGGTATCGAATCAATTACAAAATTAATACAAAACCTTGACTTATTATGATTCGTTGACTATGCTTTATTCCCACCAAAGAGGCCCATTTTCTTCAAACTAACAACATGTATGAATATGGTCAATGAATCCTTATGGGCCATTTCAAAACTTGCACTCATGGCACCTAATGTTTAGCATTGATAAAAAGACTCGAACTTAGCCCTAAATCTAAGTTGATCGAAATGAACTGAATGGGTTTAGGCCGACACCTTGGGGCAGTCAGATTAAATTGGGCTGGTGATGGTCCCGTCCAATCTAACCCGTTGTTATACTTACCGGTGATTAAAAAATTAAATTAGTTCGATCTGTTTAACAGTAGAAATTTTAAACTGACTAATTTTTTATTCAGTTTTAATTTTCTGATTCAATTTTTTTAATAATCTTTGATGTTAAAAATTAACTAATTTATTAATTATTTGGTAGATTTTTAAAAATTAATTATTTTTTTAAATCATAATTAAGTAGTTAATTTTTATTTAACAATTTCTTTTTTCTAATTAAGCTTTAAATTAAGGACAATCTTCTTTAATCTTATTTTAAAATTTTCAATTTGACTCAATGTTTAACTGCGTTTATGTATGATGGTCTAATAAAAATTAGGAGGTGTATTGGCAAATAGCTTATCAGTTGTTTTTTAGTTTATTGACTAAAAGTTAGCTTTTTGACCATCTTAAAAAGTTATTGATATTTTTGGTAAATAATTTATTGGTTAACTTATTTAACCCTAATAAGCTGATTTCTAAAAGTTCCATATAAGAGGAACTTTTGGAATTAGCTGTTTGTCTATTGACAATATTGCCTTTCACTTTAATCTCTAATTTTGTTTTATATGTTTTTAAAGTTAGTTTTTTTATTGTACAACTATGTTGTGAAGTTTGGAAGACAATAGAGATTATTTAAAATTTTTAAAATTTATTTAATTTTATAATATTAATTTATATTTAAAAATACCATAATATTAAGTTTTTTAATATAAAGAGTCATATCGAATTAATTTTTTTAGTATATAACAACTATATATCGTATTTGTGTCATGATATAATTATAGATATTTTTAATTTATTAAATAATAAAAGTCATACATATTATATGAAAAATACTAATATGATGTAACTATCTGCATCATTCATATTAATAGAGAATTTATCATCAAATCATCGGATCATCATCATCATCATCATCATGATTATTATTATTATTGTTGTTGTTGTTATTATTATTATTATTATTAAAGTTATTAACTTAAATTTTGTAAAATTAAGTATCTAAATCTAAATTCTTATAAAATATTCAACAAAATACTACAAAATATAATATTCATGCCCTTATATATATTTTTTAAATTATGCTCTCATAGGTCATTTTACACATTAACAGCTAATACTAAATAGATGATTTTATCAAACATCTTTAATAAACAACTAATGTTATCCGTTGATCAAATCAGCTGATATAATCAGCTATCAGCTCACTGCTGATAAAATTAGCTAACAGTTAATATAATTCGTTTTTTGTCAAATAGAACCTTAAATTTTTTAAACCTTAAATCTCTTATCTTAAAAATAGTCAATTTTTAAAGCATTTATATTTATTGTGCATATACTTATTCCAACCACTAATGGATAGGTAAAAGTTAAAAGTTAAATGGAGAGAGAGATTGTTGTTGACGAATGACTGCAAACTTTCTTGCCCATGTCATTATTCCTTCTGCATAAAAAGCCACTCATTTATTGCAGCAGTCATTACTATCTCAACCACCCAATTGTCAAGGATCTTCAGAATTTTCAATGTTGCCAATATGATTCTTTTCAAAACACTTTCATTTTATATTTGGTAACGACTCCTAATCAAATTACAAATTCGATTAAAATTTATAAGTTGTTTGTATTGAAACTTGAAACCAATGTCTGAGGTAATTTCTACCATTATTGCCAAGAGCTTTCAAACTAAGATGAGACAAGCTGCATGACTGGCGGTTTCAAGCAGTTGGCAGGAAGTTGACAGTTTGCTACCAGACGAAGAAGATGAGCAAGCCCAAGAGCTAGACGCCATAGGAAAAAACAAAACAAAAGTACACAAGTTTGAGACAACCCATGAGAGATCTGAAAGATGAGAGATCCACCATTGAATTGAATTGACTGATAATACAGAAGCATGTTTTAAACTACTTTTAAGAGCGATTTGGCAGTAAATATATCACCAAAAAGTTCTCAGATCATTAAATCTTAGTACTTTAGAGAAAAAAAATCATGTGAACGTTAAAGAGTTTGTGCACAAAAAGTAAGTGAGGACATATGATCGTTGATGGTACCGCCGCTACTTTTTTTGTAGCGTTATGGGAGCCGAGTTTCTGCCAGCGATTGAAAACGACCTGTCGTAAAGGCTCCACTTTGTCTACTTACTTCAGTTCCACTTATTTATATAAAATTTACTTAATATCTGTTTAATTGGAGATTTAATAATAGAACGTAACCCAGATATATCATTTGGTTGAGAATTTTATAATAGAATAGAACGAAATGAGATAGAAGTAAAGAGTTTTATAATACGTTCCATTTCATCCTAAACCGTGAAAATAAGAAACTTTCGATTTGGAGAGTTTAGGATAGAATGTAAATTAATAAATACATATTACCTAATATACTCTCAATAATTTTTCTTAATACCAATTATTTCTTCTAACCCTAACTCCCTTGTATATAATTAATACTATTTTTATATTATTTCTCTTTACCCTAATAATAATATTTTTATATTATTAATAAAAATTGTATATACTTAATAATAAAATAATAAAATTTTTATTAATAAAAATATATAAAAATTTATTCTTTTATTGTTTGTATATATTTCTATATAAATAAAAATATAAATTACATATAATAGAATAAATTTTTTAAATAATTAATTAAAATAATAAAACTTTTATTAAAATTTTATTATTTTAAAATAGAAATATATAAAAAAATAATTTTTCACGGTTGTTTGTGACTTTTTAATTGGACATGATTTCTGTTTTAAAATAATAGCATTAAACCTCTTGCAACAACTATTTTAATATCAGGAGTATAATAATTATTTATTATATATTATATTCCATTGTATCCATCTTTCGAGCAATATTTTACTGCGTTATATTATGAACCCTTCTATCCCTCCTAAACAACTTTTCATTATATTAAATTCCATTTCATTATAAATCGTTCCTTTCCGTTCCATTTTATTCCGCTCCATTAATTAACATTCAACTAAACATGATCATAATTTTGTTCTTGTTAGTAATTGATTTCATGATATTTTATTTCGGGTTTTATCATTTCATATTAATTATGACATTGGGGTAAGTGACCATAAGGTCACCAGTTCTAGTCACAAAAATAACTTCCTTATAAAAATACAAAGGGAAGGTTGAAATTATTATTAAATTTGGTCTAAATAAAAGTTATTTGGCGAATTATAATATGAAAAAATTATAGATTTATTAAGCATTGTAAAATTCAAATCCAAAGAATAATAAAGACAAAAAATTGATAAATAATACAATATTAATATATAAATATCTCACATAAGATCTATCAAAGGATCCCATTTAATATACGTTTACAAAATGAGACCAAAAGCTCGTGATCTAATAAAAAGAGAGCCTTTTAAACATTAATTATCATTTTATTTATTTATTATATTAATAAAATATTTAAATAAATTATCAAATATATACTAACTCATAATTATTAAATCTATATAAAATAAGTCATAAATTATATAATTAAATCACTTTGATTTAATTAAGTCAATAAAGTGAGTGAGAGCAACAAACACCAAAGAACGAGGAAGCAACCATCCCAAAAGATCAAACACCTTTGAAGTTTGCAACAAAAAGGCTGGAAAAATGGGAACAAACCCCAAAAAGATGATATCAATCATACGTATCACCCCAAACCCCGTTACCGAACTTATCAGTAAGCGATCAAATCAAGAACAAAAACTTAACTTTCCTTCTTCAAAACTGGTTCAGGCTTCAAGTGACCAAGTATATAGGCTTAGAAGCAGAGGCGGTGGAGAGCCTCTGGTGTTGCTGCTGCTCCCTGTTCAGCTCTCTGAGACTCAAGTACGGTATGTCCACGTCACCTCTCCGTGCCGGGGTTAGGGTTCCGGCGAGTGGACCTGAAGATGGTCGGCTAGTTGACCTGTAAGGAGTGGTTGAGCCACTTCTGCTTTCGGTAATATACACAGGACCTGATATTGATGCTCTAAAAGCTCGAGCTCTCGCTTTATGCACATCTTCACGTTCAGTGTCGTCTTTGTGGACGTTGATCCACTTCCACTTGAAGAAGAGCAGAGCAGTTCTCCACCAACGTTTTTTCTTTTGAATCTTCCTGCTCGAGTCGTCCTTTGAAAAGGGTTTTTGGAGCTTGAAGTGTAACGAATCTATGGACCTCGTAGTCTCTTTCTTGTGCTTTCTCGCTTCCTCCAAAAACTGGTTAACCACAAAACTCAAAAACAGGGTCAGCAAAAAGACATCAACTTTAAAAGAAAACTCCGAAAGAAACATTATCTCTAACCTGAAAGTATTCGATTTGAGGGTCAAAACCGTAGTCGCTGAAATGTTGAGGCTCTGGCATTGGGAAAATCGGAGACTTGTTCGACATTTTTCCTTCACTTTCTCTTCAACCAAACACCACCAGAACTTGTAACAAAGCCAGAGGTATTAGAGATGTACAGTCTACAGAGTAGAGCAGAGGAGGAGGAGGGTATTTGGGCTTTGGAGGCTTAACGAGTTGTTTATCTTGTCACAGACTCCATTCATACTACCTCTTTCTCTGTATTTAAAGTCTCGTTGACCTTCTCTCACTCGCTCGCTCACTGTTTGTGAGTCTGCTTTGGTTTTTGGACTGTGACATGAGGACAGTGACAAAGCCTCAATATCAGGAGCTTTGCAGGGTGGCTTGGTGCTTTGCCTTGATATCCTCAATGTGTGCTATTGCTTTTGTATAAGTTTATATAATATATATATATACACAAATATATGTGTAAATGTTACATTTATGATAACCTAAATACTAATTAAGCTCGTTTGATTTGGATTAATTCAAAAATTGAAAAACAAATTTAAATCAATCAAATAATTCTAATATACTAATTTTGAGTCAATTTTACTGATTTTTAATAATTAATTATATTTAAAATAGACTAAATAAGAAGTCATTATTTTATAATAAGTTATCATTATTAAATAAGTAAATTCTTATTTTATAAAAATAATATTTTTATTATGTATAACAATAATAATCACCAAATAATTATCAATAAGCTTTTCATACTTAAAATAGAATTTATCAAATACAGTATGCTAAGCCGAGCTTGGCTCACCCAGGCTTGGGCCTCCTCAACATCTTCTACTGGGGATCAGGTCTTGCTCGAAGCCTAAGCCTAAATTAACTCGATTCAGCTCAACCTAATTTTTTAATAATTAAAAAATAAAAAATAATATTATTTTTTATTTTGTAATAGTCATTTTTTACAAAATAAAATTATTTATCTTATAGTTATTACTTATTAGGGCTTGAGCCAATCATAACCTGAATAGCTTGAGCAGGAGCTTGATTCGAGACTCTGCTCGAGACTCGGTCAACTTGATGGCGTTTTGATATGAGTCTAGGTGCATGTTTTGATGAACTTATATCAGTAGAGATTTTCTGAGAATAACTTTTTTAAGAAGTTTATTGACTGTTTGACTGTCAATTAAAAAGAACTTTTTTAAAAGAGCTTCATACAATAGACTATTTGGGAACATAAAAATAAAAAGTATTTTTAATTTTAACTGTATTTTATTTTGTAATAAAAATATTTATGCATATAAATATTATTTAAAATATATTAAACAATATGCAAAGCACAATATATTAATTATTATATAATTTT
>JAOTAY010000191.1:50873389-50910122 GCA_025629805.1 Erythroxylum baracoense
CTTATTCCATTCTATTCCTGGTCTTTTCTATTCCTAAAGAATAACTATTCTATTCCTTATCTATTCCATTCCTTGAATCAAACAGCCTGTAAGTGTTTTAAGTTATGATTTTACTTTTCAACATCGTTGAAATAGTCCTTCCTAGGATCATACTTTGGATCGTAATGATTAGAGATTTAAACCATAGTCAATGAGGTATCCAGGCACCCACTCGAAGCACACTCTTAACACTAGGTATTATAAAATGCAATTACGAGTTAATCATGCCTGGTGACTAATGACTTTGTAATTACTACCCTCTCCTGTGTTTCCCAAAGTCAGTTTTGAAATGATAAATTGTAGTCCACGACTTATAAACCTAGAATGGCTTCAAGAGATATATATTATTATTATTATTATTTCAAAACTTTCCCTGAATTTTTACTTAATTTAAAAAATATATTCTTATTTTAAATTACTTAAAACTTTTTGCACAAATATATTATTATTTTAAATTGCTTAAAACTTTTTGCTAAGTATTTATAGAATTATTCTAAAAGAAATCACTATTAAAACTTTATAATAGTTATATATAATTTTTTCAAGCATGAAATGTTTTTAAAGATTTTAATATTTCTTGTCTGATATAAACAAATCCGTTTGATGCTCCAAAGCGGATGCTAAATGTGATTTAGCATAAGTGATTCCATAAAAATTTTTTAGGAACTTAAATAATTTGTAAAAATAAATGAAAGTATAACCGGATCTAAAATTTTATCCTAATTAATTATAGCATCACTATTCATTTTCAAAATTGATTTTATGAATTATAAATTATTCCATTTGCATAAATGCCCGTAACCAAGTATAAAAGATGAATCTTTTATTGAAAATACTGATAAATATTAATAGAACATTAGTAATTGTGATTGTAATTTTTATTATTTATTATCTAATTTAATTTTTAAATTAAAGTATTTTAATATCAAATGATATTTTAAAGAAATTTTGAACAACAAAGATATTTTACTTTCGTATGTAAGTAAGGGAGAAAAAGAGAAGAAGTATTCATGGGCCCACAAGCTCTTACAGTGGACCTCCAAGGTAGTTGATAGGAAGAGCGAGAGTGAGACTTTCATTTAACTGTTAGCGCCACCTGTTGTCATGGTTGAGATTGACGGATTGGTCCACCTCCATGAAACCAAGAAGTTGATGCACTGTTCAAGGGTTTCATTTTTATTTTTGTAACTCTCAGACTCAATCGTCTATGACCATATATAAGAAAAAGGATAATCAAAATATCACTATAGGACTTTTACCCTAGCTAGTGATTGTGCTAGTGGGTTAAGGTGCATAACATCATTGAGCTACAACTTCATTAGCTGATCATAAACTGTTGGAGAAATTGATAAATGAAGAAAGAAAAATCGAGGATTTTTGACCATTTCATCCCATTATACTTTAGGAAAACGATCATCTTAATTTCTACTTCAACATCATTGTACCAGTCAGAAGCTTTTACCATATATTCAATCGAGACAATAAATGAAACAGGGAGTACGTTCTGCATATGCCAGCAAATGAATGAAGTGTAGCGATTGGTTCGAAGTAAAGAAGATTATTTTGCCTTTTAGAGGGGTGGTTTAATTGCTGGCATAAGACTTTTTAAAGAGTTTGAAACCTTGTCATTTGTAAAGATATTATTTCTAAACCAGAAAAACAAACGACTAAAAGAAACAAGATGATAATCTAAAAAGTAACAAAAGAGAAGGAAAGCTCCAGGTACTTGTGGTCCACCAAACACATCCTCAGTTTTAGACACGAGCTTCAGGTATAAGACACGTGCTTTAATACCTGTTTTGTCCCTACCGCGTTCCCAATTCTTATCAACGCCTTCTTTTCTGCCACGTTTCCACTGCATTTACCATCCCCTCCGACTTCTCTAATCAACACGCTTAGACCCTTCACAACAGTCTAAATTATTCTCCCTCACTACTACATATATATATGCAAAGCCAAAGCCGCCATTTTCACTATCCACAACATCACAAACAACACAAACCTCGCCCTCGAGACACACAAACAACCTCGTTAACCACAATCTCAAACTTGGTTCCGACCTGACTCTCTATTAATTACTACACTTGAGCATAGACACTAATATTGTAGTACACTACATATGGTGAAACCTGGAAAATCTTCACCGTTGTCATCACCGTCGTCACTGTCGGAGCAACCCACGTCCGACAAAACTGAACCTAAATACAAGGGTGTTAGAAAGAGGAAATGGGGCAAATGGGTGTCAGAGATTAGGCTACCGAATAGCCGTGAGAGAATATGGTTAGGATCATATGACACGCCCGAGAAAGCGGCGCGTGCGTTTGACGCGGCCCTCTATTGTTTACGAGGTGGCGATGCTAAGTTCAACTTTCCTGGTAATCCACCGGACATCGCCGACGGGCAGTCTCTTAACCCGCAAGAAATACAAGCGGTTGCCGCCAGATACGCTAACGAAGTGCCGGCGATGGATGGTAGTGGTTTGGAGGCTCATTCTTCACGTGGCGTATTGGAGCAGTGCACAACATCGACATCATCGTCCAATGGGGCCCTCCAGGTGGATGGAGACGCGGCCTTAGATTGGTCCTTTTTGAACATGTTGGACTCCAACAATAGTGTCTCGGAGTTTGGACTTTATCCATGGCAAGACAGCATGAGTGGTGACTATAATTATCAACCGACAGATGGAGAAGCAGGATCCTCCTCACAAGTTGTGGATGAAAATAACAGGGAGGGGGATCATATCAATGACATCCATGAGGGCTATTCTCGGTCATCATTTCTTTGGAACTTCTAAAATGGCTATTATTATCAATTTCACCCCATCTCAAGACAGTGAAAAGATCAAAACAGTGGTGGGTCAGTCAGCTTAAGCAGATTAAAGTAGGCAAGCTCATTATCAGGGATATTTGTGAATATTAGGTGCCAAGTCTCTGAGTTTTTCAAAGTCTGCAATCTGAAAATTTTAACGTATGTTCTTTGAGGCCGACATATTTTTAGAAGGAAACGGCCTATGCTTACAAATGATTATACATGTAAGTTGAACAAAGTTTCATAACGCATTTAGTTGTTAAATTACACTCTGGAACGCATGTTACGTTAGGCTGAGTAATTTTTGTTGGATTAAATGTCTACGATGTAACTATAAAGAATTTTGCAAGGAATCCTCAATTTCATGCCCAAAAAAAACAAGAAATTCATTCTAAATACTAATTAGTATAAAGAACTTGCAACATAGTTTTATATAACGGCAAAAAAATTTTGGTACGATATTTAGCCAAACCATAACTAAAATAATTTTATATAAAGCTGTTAATTATGACTCATTACAGTGATCATGGATGGTTCTTTTATTTCTCTTAATCTTCAAATTAACTCGATAAGAAGGGATATTAATCTTGCAACTACCCTACTAGATTCTTGAATTGTCACCCATGATAAAAGTTAAAATTAGATAACGTAGGAAAATATAATAAGCAAGTGTCAAGGTATACGTTTGATTGGCAATAGCAGAACATTTTGCAAAGGGAACCACTGATCCTGATCAATCAATTTATTTTACCACAAAAATCTAAGGAAAATTCTTAAAACCATCGATCAAATTTAAAATTAACAATGTTTTCTAATTTGAGCATTTTTAGTTAATTTCAACCAAATATAACTTTTATTGTATATTTCTACATGGAACATAATTTTGAACACGTTCATTAAAACATTTATCTTTGTTTTTCCAAAAGAATGGCCTATTCTATTCATTGTAGACTTTAAGGTTGGTCTCTTTTAAAAATATATAAAATATTCAAAAATATATATTCTATAATTATATATGTTTGAGCTTGAAATTAAAATTTTTAATTAATTAGAACACAGAGGACAAGTTTTGCACGAGGAGTTGTGCTCGTACAATATATTCCTCTAGGCGAAATAATTTAATACTCTTAAAAGGAAATCACTGAAAACAGAAGCCTCTAAGGATTTTAATCCCCATCCACAATATAATTGAAGGCACGCTGACGTCGCGATGGCGAGGCTACGTCTTCATAAATAGGCTAAGGCATTAAGCAGAGTCTTGGTGGCTAAGTGCATGTTTTCACTTTCAGTAGATTTGTCAAGCTTTTATGTGAGAGATTTTTTAAGAAACTAGCTGATTGTTTGGCTGTCATTTAAAAAAGAGTTTTTTTGCAAGAGCTTCATACAATAGAATGTTTAACAACATAAAAATAAAAATATTTTTAATTTTAACTATATTTTATTTTGTAATAAAAATTATTTATGCATATAAATATTATTTAAAATATATTAAACAATATGCAAAGCACAATATATTAATTATTATATAATTTCAAACCATATGAAACATAAATGAAAATATATCTAACCAAATCATTTGTATAGATTATAACATAAGTAAAAGTAATATCAAAAATAAATATTAAAACATATAAAAAACAAATAATATTATATAAATCTCAAAATAAACGTGAAGATGTGTTTGTGGATATTGTAGGAATTATGTGTAAAATATAAGAGTAAAAGGGACTAAAAAATACGCTCGTTAATTGATCTGAAAAATCTACCTAAAAGTACTTTTTTTAGAAGTTTCAAATTTGAGCTTCTTAAAAAGCTATATTTTAGCTGCCAAAAAAATTATATCTACTAAAAAAGTACTTTTTATTTTACAATCAAACACTTATTTTTAAAAAAAAATTCTTTTAAAGGGTAAAAAAGTACTTATTTATCATCCAAAAATTCAACCAAACATGCAGTAAAGCCTAATTCCCATCCCTACATGCGTCATTAGATGGCATTTTGATTAAGGATGAAATGGGAATTTTGATGGGTCAAAAATCCCAAGAATTATGGAGATCAATCGTCACATTAATGGTGAATGTCGTGGCAGATAGGTAATTGGCAAGTTGCATCCAATTTCGTGAATGGACTCAATGTGCAATAATATTACAGCATAAGGTTGAGTAAGGAAATTATAGAAAAATGTAAGCTTTAATTAATCTTTTTATAGTTGGGTGTCGTATTTCCATTGGAAACTAACAAGAACTTTAAGACAAGACACGAAAACCTTACATGCCCAACTTGGAGGCTCTTCATAAATTCTTGTCGTGCAGGAAACGGATTGTAGCTTTGAAGGAGTGGTACAATCTCGTTGTTTATTCTTGCCCGAAATTTCATTCACAACGAGTGATTATCATAATAATTAAGGAATTATTTGGACGAGATTGGAGTTGTTATGTGCACCATATTCTGTGCGAGGGGAATCAATGTGCGAATTTCCTTGCGAAACAAAGCTCGTCAAGTACCGATCTAAGTTTGCGTTTGCTACTCATATCTAATTTTTAGTCTATTGCTTTATTAAGGCGTTAGTCCTCTCTTGCTCTTGTTTCTACACTACCCAAAAAATAATAATAATCCTAGTCTATTTGGTGGATGAGTTTGAGTCTTTTGGATTAATATTTTTGGATTTTGCGTTGACGGGCACGAGTTTACTCTATGTTAGAGTTTATTGTTACATAATTAGATTATAAATTATTAATTTTTCAATCATTGGTAAATTACCTGAAAAGTATGTTATTATTTATTTCAAAGGATTACTTAAACACAATTTACTATTAATCATTTGAATTGAATTCTGTTAAAGATTATTTGTTTTCGAAGGTTTACTTATCTCCAAAGATTAAATGATTTATATGATTCGACCAGTTTAATTGTAAAAATTTGAACCTGTCAATTTTTTAATTCGATCATTAACTTTTCGATTCAATTTATTTTAATAACTTTTGTCGTTAAAAATTGATCAATTATCAATTAATCGGTCAATTTTTGTAAATTAATGAATTTTATAAATTAAAATAAATCAATTAACTTTATTTAAAACTTTTTAATTAAAATTTAAAAATTTTGAAGACAATATTTTTAATTATTTAATTATATTTAATTTTAGCTGATTAAACCTTAAATTTTTTATCATATTTTTAAAATATTAATTATAGCTAAAATACCAACAAACAGTTAACGGGCCTGCAAACTAAACGAGACCACGCCCACCAAGAGTTTCTGCGTTTTACTTATAACAACAAAGTCCAACTTCGAACTTTAATTAGCAATTCGTATGGTGTTAGAATTTTTAATAAGGTAGAGTATAGAACCCGTTAATAAGAATTGGGCTTAGGTCAATCACTGCTAAAATGATTATAAATAGTCATTTGAATAGTTGGCTCTTACCACTTATAAACTCTTTAATATTTTCATGTTTAGTCAATTTAAAATACTTTAACATTCCCCCTCAAGTGCAACTGGGACTGAACATTCCTTTTTCACTTGAAATAAACGCAGTAATAACCGGATCGGACTGCTGGGACTGAACATCTAGACGAACAACCAAAAAATTAATAATCTAGACCAAACTTGCTCTGATATCTTGTTAGAATTTTTAATAAGGGTAAAGTGTAGAGCCCGTTAACAAGAATTGAACTTGAGTCAACTATTGTCAAAATGACTGGAACTAGTCATTTGGATAGTTGTTCATTACCACTTATAAACTTTTTAATATTTTCATATTTAATCGATATAAACATTCTAACATATTGATTTGAATATAAATTCCACATTCAAATTTGAGTTAGATTTTTTTTCTAAGTTAAAGTCTAAATTTAAGTACTTTCAAAGTCTATTTTTCCTATTGACTCTTAATTTATTTCGGTTGAACTTGAAATTTGTGTTATAATTAATTGAATTCAAAAAATATATCTAAATTTAAACATATGTTTTATTAAATTTGAATATTCAAATTTTGATTGTGATCAAAATGAATTTGTTATCACAAAATCGAATTAAATTCTCACTAATTTTCATTCTTAAAATGGAATAATAAATTAATGGTATGTAATTTAAAAAAATTTTAATTTAAAGACAAAATTTTAAAAAATTTAACTTAATATTTTTAATTTAAAGTTAAGATTTTTAAAAAATAAACACTTATCTCTTTATAATAAAAGTGTTAATAAATCTTTTTATAATTTATTAAAATTAAAAATTTTAATAAACTTCCCGTTATACATATACTATACACTACCCACCAAGTCAAAACGAGGGTCCATGATGTCTGAATCCATGCCTCTAAGAACTGACTTTCAAACCTCACCCTACTTTCCCCACACATCATTAAATAGTGTGAGGTAACGCGGAGGAAATTGTGAGGAAGGAGACTTCTTACTATCTCATAACAGCTTCCCGCGTCAAAACTGGCGTCTTCCTAAGACCACCATCGGAGACTCGTCTTTTACCTTTATATATAAAAACTCAAAAAGCAAAACCCTCGAGCCTCGAGAGTGTCTGAGACACAGAGACCTAATTATACAATCCAACTTCACAGAAACCCTCTTGAACCTTCCTCCTCCAACATCACTTCCTTGCCTCCTCCTTTTATGCAACAAACTCACGTATCAATCACTTAAAACTCTTACCTCCTCAGAGTCGATAACTCTACTTAGAACCAGACACCAACCGGAAGCTAAGTTCAGAGACCAACGTTGTTTTGTTCTTTAAGATTGTCTTCCCATGGACGTCGAATCGAAAGACCGGACCACGAGCAATGGATATGCTATGAGCGGGAGGATCATGATGAGCGCGATCGTAGTCCTCTTCTTCGTCGTTGTTTTGATGGTCTGCCTCCATCTCTACGCTCGCTGGTACCTTCTTCGAGTACGCCGTCGCCAGCTCCGTCTAAACCGCGAGCGCCGTTCCCATCTCGTCTTCCACGTGGACCCCGCCAACCCCAACTCGAGAACCGTCGTCGTAGCCAAACGCGGACTCGACGATGCCGTACTCAGGTCGTTGCCTTTGTTTGTTTACTCGTCGGAGACCCACGATGGCTTGGCGGAGTGTGCCGTTTGCTTGTCAGAGTTTGGAGAGAAGGAAATGGGTCGGACTTTGCCCAAGTGTGGCCACAGTTTTCACGTTCAATGTATTGATATGTGGTTTCACTCTCACTCCACTTGTCCGCTTTGTCGATCGCTTGTTGAACCCGTAATCCAGTGTCCCATCCAAGTTGTTTCTTCTTCTTCTTCTTCTTCTTCGGAGATCACTGAGGTTGAATCGAGCCATAATGACTTGTGCCCGACGTGTCAAGAGGAGGAAGACCATGTTGGTCCTTCGACGTCGTCTTCCGGTGGGCGTCGGAAACCGGCGGGTTTTGTGGATTTTACTATAGAAGTACCCAGGAGACAACCGAATCTTGAGGACGAGTCAGGGACAGAGTCGCCGGCGAGTCAAGCTTTCCGATCGCCTGTTTACCGGATGTTATCCTTCACGAGGATATTAAGTAGGGAAATAAGGGAGGCATTATCGCCTTCGGCGGCTAGCTCCGGTGGTTGCGGGGGAGCAGCTGTGGACATAGAACGGGGTGAGGCTCGGAGTTAACTCGGTGAAGTGGGTACGTGCCACATGGCAAAGGGTCTACAAAGAACATGCGCAAAAGTCGGCGAGTGGCAGAACAGGACAGGGATCTTGGTCCCACATTCTGGGGTTTTGGTCTTCGGGTTTGGGAAACCGAGTTTGACTTTGACTAGTGTACATGTTGATGGTTATATTTTTACCTACAAAAATTAGTATGAAAATATCTATAGGATTCTTTTATTACAAAAAAACACTTTTTTATTAAGTACATTATATATGAATATGAGGTGTCTTTGCTGTTTTATGCTAAATTAAAATTGCCAAAAATAAAAATATTTTCTTTATATAATAATCATCAACATTCATATTAAGTATGTCAAAACGTTTGAGGTTGTTTTCGATATATACACATATAATGTATATATATATATATGGTTACTACTCGGACTAGTTATTTGGATACATATTATATAAATTAATAAATATAAATAATAATTTTTAAAATAAACATTCTAAATAATTTACTATAAATTAAAAAATTAGAACCAAATTACATATTAAAAAAAATTGTTATTACGAAATTTATAAGTCAAATTGTAAGGCTAAATTATTGAGTGAAGTAATTATAAATATTTTATGGATTGTTAGTTTTTTACCAACATTTGTTTTATTATTATATATTTCAATTAAAAGCAAAACTTAAGAATAAAGCGAGTGTCCTCTTCTTAATAAAAAGGCATGTGAACTTAGTGACCACTTTGAAGATATGTAGTTAGCACACATAACTTAAGCTTTTTGTATGTGATCAAGTGGAGACTTGGTTGTGCAATTATGGTGGTAATTATTGGATAGGATCAAAGTTAGTAATCCATTATTGACGTGATTTTGAGATTAGTGTCCACTTAACTTTATATTTAACATTAAATAATCAAGTGTCACATCAAATTTGAGTTTGAAAAGAGCAAATCTAATCGAATCCGAAAAGTTAAAACCGAATCAAAAAATTAAATAACTTTGAGATTTTCACAATTAAATCTAACAAGTTGATAGAAATTTTTAATCATGGATTTTTACACAAACTCCAACTTGATCTTGCTATGAAGAATTGTAGAGAACATGTTGATGTTTTTGCTTAGAAATGACTTACCCCTGCAAGTGGGTTCGTTCAACTTTCCCGGACTTTTCGAAAGCTTAATTTTAGCTGACGTAATTGGAACATATAATGGAGTTTCCGTCAAGCTTGAGGACCTGACATAGTGTGAATCAATCAAAAGTCCAACGAGTTTACGCGTCCACAACAGAATCTTTAACAGAACCATGACTGCTTGTGTTCCTGTTCAATGGACCCTTCTCCAACTCCGAATTGACATAACACGCCATGACTCTTACTTGACAAGCTTTTACAGGACAACAATGGATTAAGCACAACTGTAAAAGAGATTATGTTGCAGATGACATGATGTCTGAACCTATTCAGAGAGTTAGGAGGTCATGAAAGAGGCAAGAGACCTGTATGCAATTGACCCGAACTAACAGATTTGGACCACTTGACGAAATAAAAGAGAATAGATTGACATATATAACAAGAAATTAAAGATTGTAAATACTGGTATTAAGCAGAGTGATACAATTACATGACTAGGCAACAAGGTCATTCTACAGTTGGAACCTGGATACAAAGCTTGATTGCTTGTGGGAAATCAGTATATGTCAAATTACAGAATATTATTACAATGCTTATTGAACAATGTCGGTAATCTAGGACTACAAAGACTTAAGGTCAGGAGTTGAAAGCTAATTCAATGTAAAGGTTGAATTGTACCAGCAAATAACAATACATTGCTCACCTTGTCTCTTGCCCTGGTGAATGCAAGCCCAATGGTTGAACAATTCGGGATCTTCGTCTCCTCTTACCGTCAGGAGTGCACCTCACACTGCCAATCTTCCCCAACTTCTGGGAAACTTTGGAGTTTGGTTGTACAGACATAGTTGCTGATCCACCTCGTAAAGATCCATCAAAAGTTGGAGATCTTTCTCTTCTAAGTTTGTTCCTACCACCCTTCTTACATGCTTTCTTTGGTGAGTTACCTCTCTTCACCAATGGAAGTTGAGCTTTCGTCGATCTCTTGTCATGGCTAAGTCGAATATGGAAAGGATTGGTAGCTGTATAACAAATGGACTCACCATCATGTCCACTCCGATCCAAATCAACATCTCCATTGTTCACCTGAAAATGAAAACCAAGGGACAATTTTTTTTGCATTTTCAAGACATTTAATTCATCCCATAATATACAGTTACAGAAGCAAGGTGTTTTTGAATGTGTTCTGAGGTAGTAATGTTGGACATGCAACTAAGATATTGCACAACGAAACTCCAGTGCCTAAACTCTTGTCAACATGAAGGATAATTGCATTTTTGTTTCATTATTTTAAAGTGAGAAGCTGATCCTATTTTTGAATCATCAATCACTTGCCAGGCACAAATGTCACAAAATTACCAGCTGAAGTAGAGCAGAGAAGGTTCGAGCAACTTCAAGCTTTTCTTGTCCGGTAACTACATCGGCAAAAGATATAGCACCTTCCGTGTGTGTTTCAATAGATATCTTCTCAAGAATTCTTTCACCATAGGCATGAATATCAAATGGAGGGTGTGAATCCTATCAGAAAATAAGTTTTCCTTCACTTCCTATCAATTATTATAAAAATGTTGAAAAAGCTAAATAGAACAAAAGACAACTGAGGCAATCATCCATCAAGATTAAAAATAGATTTATAGTATGGAAAAGAAGATATGGAAGTTACTTGCTCTTCCAAGTTGTGCTCAATTTTCTGCTTCCACGATGATACACGAGCAGCTAATTCTGACTGCTTTTCAGTTTCAGCTATGTTAGCTAGTAGAGCATCCTGTATGACACAAAATGGGTAACTATTCCACATGCTTCCAAACTATGCTGGCAAAAGATCTTGTCAAGTAAATGCACACCTAAGTCCAAAAATCAAACAGACAGGTTGATCTATAGGATTGGCTTAGATTTACAAATTATATGAAATGTATAATTGCGTGAACATGCAATAAAGAAAGCAATAGAGAAAGGCCACTCACATAAACAACAAACAGAGACTACAGCTCTTACTCATAGTTGCTTCTTGTGTATTTTTTAAGGCATTCACAAACGGAACAGATATGGGGAGGAAATGAGAATTTCCACAACTTACACACTACTACTTTTAATAGTATAATACCAAGTACATAACCAACTTGCAGAAATAACTTAAATTTGGATAATTGAAAAATGTGATCCTGCAGTACAAGCCCATGTAGATGTAAGCATGAAGCAGAGTAGAAAAAAGGTTTCTCACCATGTCCGACATCAAAAGAAATAAATAGTAAGAGTGGATTGATAAGTTGAAATACCATTCAGAAATTACAAAAACTAATGCTTACTAGGTGAGACTGACAAAGATCCTCTAGGCTTGCTTGAGAACTTGGTTTTGCATATCCCAATTCTTCATTTTTGTCCAAGTGAGCAGGAAAATCATCATGCTACAAAACATCAAAGAATAAGAGATCTCATATATCTTTCCTAGTAATCAAACATAAAATCATAAGCTTGCAGACCTTTTCCTGATTAAAGGGTAAATCTTCATCCATGAACACATTTTCTTGCATATTATCTTCAGCATCCCCAAAATCAGGGACTCCATCGTCAAATGCATTATCCTCATTTTTATCACCAGAAAGACCAAATCTGTCACAGAGATTATGCCCTCTACTGGCAAGGGATTCCCTCAGCTGAAATAGATAGATCAGGAATCTATGTAACACAGCAACAGATGTGCAGGTAGATTAAGATTTCAGGAAAAAAAGGTACCTTTTCATATAATGGAGGAGATTGAGACTTCTCACTATTCTTTAATATCTTACAGTGTGCTTCCCACATTTCTGTGAGCTCTGGACTAATCGGACCATGCAACTTTGCAAGTGGAAATAGCTTAGTGACGGAAATATGCTTGATAGAGGCAGAGTTTGCAAGATTCCTTCTGAAAGCTTTCACTGCTCATTGAAAAAAAAAAAAGGAAGTGAAAAATAGGTTGTGAAAGGCTATTAGATGGCTGAAAAAGAGAACAAATTGAAAAGCCTGAAAACAACCTTTCTTAAAGGGTTTCACTCTCAAGCACCCAAGTTCATGGGGATTTAGAGGTTTCCAAGGATCATCCTCATTGTCATCATCTAAATCTTCCATGTTACCTGGTTCTTCATGCCCACAATTCACATTAAATGTATTATGACTGGTTTCAACATTTCCAGAGACCGGAGAGTCAGGTCCCAATTTACATTCATTGCCTCCAAAACTGCAACCAGCCGCTGGTGATTGATTGACATTAGCATTCTGTTTCTTTCCATGTGATGACTTATGAGCAGTTCCTCCAGACCGTCTCATGGGGGATTGGAAACTCTTACAACTTGAATTGCCTCTGTAAGTACTATTTTGTCCTTTTCCAGTCACATCCTCCAAAAAATCATTTACAGACAGTGCATCACGAGGGTCTAACAGTATAAAATCACGGTAGAGATCATTTGTGGCTAACTGCAATCACACAGAAAAAATTGTTAGCATTACGTAGATAACAGAAGTATTATGTCATTTTAGGGATGATGTAATGAGAAGGTTAATGCAAATGTAATACCAGATATGACTCTAGTTCACCATTGTCACCTGTGTTGTCTAAACAATCACCTTCAAGAACAACAAGATTCGCTGGTGGTTTGACAAAGTGATGGAGGGAAGCATCCTTGCTGGTGGAAGTATCCAGGAGGTTTCTTGGTTCCACTGGAATAATATGACATTTAGACCAACATTGTCATTGCAATTTAACCAAGATGGTTTACAATGCTCAAGCTTACCTGGGACATCATTTAATCCCCAGAACTGATCATTCTCATCAACAGAAACAGCATGAGAATTACTTTCTTCAGGTAGGATTGGTGTGCCCTCCAATTGCTCTTGCTGCCTGCCAAGGAATTCATAGAAGTTAAATGCAATTTCATGGCATAACTACATGCTCAGTTTGGATAAGTATATATCAGGTCTTCAAATGATAAAAACACTATAAATACCGAACGATATGTAAATGAAGAAACTACCAAATCCTAAAAGTAAACTTGAAATTATAACAAAGTACAAGTTAACATTCTTTGGTTTTTTTCTCAAGGATTTTGAACCCAAATTTTATAACTGGAAAATGACATCATGTCTATTAGTCCCTCTTAGGGTCAAGAGTTAGATTCTTAGCTAAAGCCATTTCCTTTTTCTGCTTGAGTCCATATCTTTGACAATGTCAACAAAGACCTCACTTTCATATCTAACTAAACAATTGAAAAGAACTAAACAGCTATTTTTCTTCTTTTCCAGCCAAGTTTGAAAACCAGTTTTGGCACAAATTGCTTTGAAAATAGGTTTCCAAGTTCCCAAAAGTTCCAACACTCGACGGCATGATTATTGAAATTCATGCTTAAGAAGTCACTCACTTTGCAATTTACTTCCTAACTGTGTCCATGAAGTAAGCTCCTTTCGCACTTAAGTTGATACATACAAACTCCTGAACCAAGAAATGATCAAAGTCTTAGAAATGACATCTCTTTCATAAGTCTTTGCTTTTCTCCATTAAAAAATCAGCAACTGTTGTCTATATAATTCCAAGTTTCCAACCAAAATTATAGGCTCCACTTTTCACATCCAATTTGTTGAATGTCAGACATCTAACTTGGAGAAACGTATCAAACTAAATCGGCTGAATGGAAATTCAGTGTACACCACCACTTATCCCACAAGGTTCACCATTAACTCACTTCCAAAAAGCCCCAACTCTCAGTTGCCTCAAAAATCCATTTTCAGTACACTCGTCACTGAACCTCATTCTTTACCATTAATATCCTTTAAGGCCCAAAAATAAAATTATAAACAAAACAAATACTTTACTCAAATTGAAAAACAAGGAGAAGAATCAAACCTTTTGTTGGAAAGGAAGTCCAAAGCATGCAAGACCAAGTTGTATAGATACTCAACCTTTCTGCTGTACACTTGAACCGAACCCTGAAGCAGTAAAGCAGCTACATTTCCCACCATAAAAATAAATGAACACAAATTGTTCGTTTAATAAAAAACCCATTATCCAAAAACCAAGAAAAAGCAAAATTAATTGAAAAAAACAAGACGAATCAATAAAGCCCTAACCTTCAGCGAAATTCACGGGGAAGTGGCAGGTATCCTCTTCGCCGCCCGTAATTTCACCAGAGCAGATCTTGAAGAGGTACTCCTCGAGTTTCTTGGCGAGATCTACCTCCCAATTGGCCTCTAGGTCACGCTCTGCTTGCACGGTGTGGAACTTTCCGGGTTCTTCTTTGTTGTTGGTCATTGGAAGAGTAGCGAATAGAGTGTGTAAATATTGTCGTGGAGTTGGGGTTTCAACTGGGGTTTTGATGCCACATATGGGTTTTGGATTTTGAGTAGTCAGAAGTTGAGAGATGTGAAAAAGAAGGGTGCTTGGAGGTTGATTAGCCCCCAGGAAAACGGGAGAGAAAGTTTGGGAAAATCAGAGAATTTTAGAGGGGGGGATTTCAAATGCTTGTGATTTTGGTCGTTTTTCCCGCTCCTCAACGTGGGCTTTATCTTTGCAATGTTGTAGAAAATTGGGCCGAACCAAACGTACTCTAATTTATAGTTTCATATTAACTATTATACATATGAAAACATTTTTTTAAATTAACATATGTAAATAATTTATATATACACTAAAAATATATAAATTGATAGAAGATATTAATATTTTTCATGTATAAAATTAAATTAATTTTATAAATTGATAGGATAATAAATTTATCTTGTATTCTTTCATATTACAAATTAGAAATGTATTAAAATTATAGACAAAGAGATAATTTACTATCATATTCTCTTTAAATATAATTTTATTACAACTATTTTAAAAACATATATAAAAAGATTTATTTTTTTATTTTTATAACATATAGAAGCTTGAACATTAATTTCTGGAATTACAATAAAAATTATGTTTTTAATTTATTTGTTAATGTTAATTAAATCAATTAGATTATAATATATAATTTGTATTAGTATAATGTATACTATTATTGGATAAATTTATATTCAACTAATCAAATTGGTGAAATACAATAAATTTTTAATTGATTAAATATATATTTATTAAATTATAGATACACTTCGTAATTCATAAACTAAATTCTTTAAATTAATATATTTAATCAATATGTTGTTATTAATATATATATATATTATTTCACTAAAAAAATTTCATGCGACGTATAATTTAATCAACTATTTTTCGTATCAATCAATGGCATTTGTTATTATCTTTATCATTATTTACATATGCTTGTAAAATAACCAAATATTTGTATATTTATATTTTAAAAAATGCATGAATTTGCAAAATAGTTATTACCTCCATTATTATTTATATACTTTTATAAAATATCAAAATAACTTGATCAAATCTCACCTCTCTATTGGGTATGGGCAGGGGTAAGGCTGAGTATTATTAAACCTTCGTAGATTTTTTGTTTTAGCGCTTATAAAATAACCAAATACTTTTACATTTATATTATAAAAAATGCATGAATTTGTAATATAGTTATTACCTCTATCATTATTTATATATTTTATAAAATAACAAAATAATTATGTATTTATATTCCAAAAATTGCATGAATTTGTAATATATTAATGACAATATGTGGGACCAATGTTACATCTTTGGGTTCTCCTACTATGCGTTTACAACACGAGTTTACGCAGTACTCATGAAACCTGAAGAGTAAGGAACACCGGTGGCCGGAATCCAGGTATTTCCGAGGAAGAAATTGGCGGCGGTGTAACCTTCGGCTTCTTGTGGAGTGAGCTTCTTAATACTATTCCACGTTACTCTCTTATCCAAAGCCGCACCAGGTCCTCTGTTGTTGTACTCGGCGTAGAAGGAGGTCTCAAGCCCAAAGTTACCGAGCCATGGGAGCCAACCTTCGGGATCAATCAGGTCATCGATTTGAGATTCCATAATAATGGTCTTCGAGTACTCCTTCCATGGACGTCCCAGATAGGCTTTGTTGGTGAACCTGACTGGGAAGTATTCGGGGTCGGCCATGAAAGTGCAGTTTTGGATAACGAAGCCAGTTGGTTGCTGAGACTCGTTCCTTCCTTGTGCTGTGACGATGCACCTTTGATTGTCCAATGGCTTCCTCACCACCATCTTGCAGTTCTGGAAGACCGCCGCGGAGTTTCCGAAGACGAAGTCGATGGTTCCCGAGATGGTGCAGTCACGGTAGAATTGGCGGTTGGTGTGTGCGTAGAGTGTGTCTTGGTAACCATCAATTTGACAGTTGTAGAAGACGGACATGTCAGCTTGTACCCTTAGCGCCACCGCCTGATGTCCTATAGCTCCGGCGGTGTTCTCAAATCCGATGTCTTTGGCCATGAAGTGGTTCCCACTGATTGCTGAGACAAAAAACAAATGAATCAATCGCCAGGTTCTGAACTCCCAGATCAACAGGCTTTTCACAGAGATACTTACAGACTGTTGAGGTTTTGAATGTTTGTACTCCTTGAGCATAGCTAAGATCTCCGGTGATCTTTGTCTTTGTAGGGCCGTCTCCGATCATCATAATATTAGTCAAGCTCCTTGATAAGGCCACTACTTCCTTATAAACTCCTGCCTTAATGTACAACACAAAGGTGGTGTTCGCTTTCTTGGGGATGGCATGAACAGCCTCGTTAATGGTTTTAAATTGGCCACTTCCGTCCTGAGCTACGATCATGTCAGGTTTAATGGTCGCCGGAGTAGCTTGCAAGAGTCTTCTCTTCTCCGGAGTAACCCAGGTCGGGAATTTGTCGTCAGAACTCTCCAAAAGCCTACGGTTCATTCCGGCGATGTTCATACTCTTGAAAATGTCGGCAAGTCCAGTAACCATAGCTAATGCATTGCTCGTCAGCTGACCGGAAGCAACCAAAATCTTCTTCATTCTGTGACCAGCTTCACCGGTGGTGTTCTCGAACCCGTCTAAACAAGTTTGTTGGTAAGTGATGGTGGCACTTAACCAGATCCTAAGACTCTCCACAAACTCGTCCATCTTTTCGAAGTGGAATTCCCCGAGAGAATTGAAGGAGTTTCTGAGATCTTCAATGGCGTTATCCAACAGTTCTTCGCAGTTGTCAAGAGCTTGCTTTGCCATAGGGTCTAAAGCAAGTTCCTTCACGGTTGAAGAGTTCTTGGTGGCTTCTTGTAGTGCTTCAATGGCGGCCTGAAAACCAATCTGAACAAGCTTTTGAGGGTCGGTGATGTTACCTGCGGCTTTCTTCAAGCTTTTCTCACAGGTTTCTTTATAGTTCGCAGGTTGGCAAATGCTCTCAATGGCTTTATTTGAAGTTTGTAGCTGACCACTGTCACCGCCACCTTTAGGAGGAGCCGGTTTGTCGTCTTTATCGTCGGTACCGCTGATACCAACCGCCACACCGACCACGACGGCTACCAGAAGCACACAAGAAACGCCAATGATGGCGATCTTCTTCTTCTTCTCGGAGGAGGAGGAGCCGCTTTCAAACGACATATTGACGGGATTTTTATTGTTCTGTACAAAATATCAAAAAACACAATATGTTATTGGAAAGAAGAGCCCTAAAAGCTCTTCTGGGCTCTGATCTGAGTGACGACAATGGTTGACAACATCTTAATATAAGGTTTTGGAAAGACTAAGATTAGTAAACTGAAACAAACTTTCGGTTTCTGTTCGCAAAAATTTGTGGTCTGAAAAAATACCACCAGGCTCTGCGTGTAATGTAAAACATGGTCTCCACTCTTTTTGGAGCATTTCCAAGATTATAGGAACTTATTTTCTATCTTGAATTGTCCCAAAATTAGTCTTACGTACCGTTATTTCCAGTCTATAATCTTTTGATTACAACTTGTTACTTTCAAAATGCGATTTAACATGTTTTTAAATTGATCTAAGACACTTAAACCAACATAAGAAAAAATTAAATAAAAAATGAGAATAGAAAATTAAAAAAAGAGAATTAAATTATAGTTATTCAGAATATTTTATATTTAAATTTTTATTTAACCTTATATTCTATTGAATAATGTGAGATATTTCATTAAAAATAAATTATTTTGAATAACTTGAATTATAAGTCAAATTTCTTAAATATTCTTTTATAATACTACATAGACCTATATAAATCCGTATCATGAAATATGTAATTACATATATGTACATATGTATATGTCTGAAAACGTATGATTGTTATTTCCTTAGTTTTATGATTAAGAACTCCAAGCTTGATTAGAAACAAAAAGAATCGGAATTTGTAACTTATCAAATACTAGCAAATCTGGACATCATATCAAATGTATTCTTTCTTTATTTTTTATTTTTCAGATATTAGCAGATTTTGACACCATATCAGATATATCCGTTGGTTATATTTTATATTTTATTTATTTATGTATTTATTGTAATTTTATTTACATAACCTTTTAATGTGCCGGTTTTACTTATTTACTCTTTAACTTGTATCACTACTCTTTTATTGTCACATCTGCAAGTGAGTTTACCGGAAACAGCCTCTATTATGTAAGAGTATGTCTGTGTACTATCAGACTCCTTCAGACCTCACTTTATTACGGGACTTCGGATTGAGTATGATGATGATGATGTATATGTTTGTATGTGTGCCATCACTGTCTAATTTTAATGACATAATTTAATTATATAATAACTAATGAAGTTAATACAACATCTACTATCATGAGTTTCATTATCATCAACATTTAATTAAAGTTTCGTTGAGACGTGGGGTCTGAAAAAGTATGACAACATGCAGCTTTACTCGTACCTAATAAAGAAGTTGTTTCTGATAAACCTACATGCAATTTGTCACGAATATACTACAAAATTACAAATAGATATGCACACATTTGCAAAACAAAAATAATAAAATAAAATAATAAGACAAGTAAACATAAAAGATGTAATAAAATAAATAAATAATAAAGAGAAACAATAGTAACATTAATGATACAAATAATACAATGCACTATGTTCTATTTATAATTTAAAATACTCAACTTGTCATAATTATTCAAAATACTTTTGACCAACCTAAGTTCAAGTTAAATTTTACAATTAAGAAATGTATTATTTTCCTTTAAAACATAGTTAACCAATTTATAAATTAGTTTTTTTCCTTATCTAATTAAAACATCTTATGAATCAAAATTTAAATGCACAAAAATCGAAAAATAAAAAACAATTAAGCCAATCAAACATGCATAGCAACAAGCTAGATCGTGCACAATCACACCATATTTTATGTCAGGTAAAAAAAATAAATCTCTCGCATAATTTAAAAAATATTAAAAACTATTAGAAATTTTTTCTCATTGACTGATTAAATCTCATTATATAATTCAAATATTAAATCTGATATGAATTAATTAAATTTGTTTAAGTTAATAATTTAAGATAATTATAAAAATTTGTTAATTTAAATCAAAATTTGTTAATTCAATTTGAATTTAAGAATAACATCATATAAATAATGTATAATTAATTCACGTCCATGTATTTTATCCTTATTTTTTACTAAATTCTGCGTCCATGTATTTTATCCTTATTTTTTACTAAATTCTGCGTCTCAGCAAAATTTATACTCGATGTTATTATCATTTCATTGTTATTTTTTATTTGAAATCTATTTTTAAAAAAAATGAAAACTAATAAAATTTCAAAAATTTTAAAAATCAAAGAAATTTTCTAAAATTTCTTAAAATAGGTTTGTATCTTTTACAAATAATAATAAAATTTGCAACTACTATCAAACCAACATCTATTTCACAAGTGTCAAGCTACCATATGTAGACTTGGCAATTCTGACTTAAGTCCAAACGAGTTAAACACTCTTCACAAAACAACATTTTAAGAAAAATATGACGTTTATTTAAGGAGTTGGGCTAGACCGGATTTGGGGCAAACCCGATTTAATCCAACCTATTACTCTTCAAGCAGTTACCGATACACTTTGCACGTCAGTTAAGTGCAGAAACATCACAAACAATGCTATTATGATCTTAAGGAAGTGTGTTATCTTTTATCTTCCATGCACAATCCCCAAAAAAAAAAAAAACTTGGCTTTTATTTGCTGTCACCGGTATTCGGATATCGGCAACGAGACCGCTATACCTTTCGACGAACTGTTTCCTTTTCTCATTCCTTCCTCGTTCTCCTTTATCATCCTCTTTATGTGAGTATTGATCAGCCTATATTATTAGTTGGAAGAAATGTGTTTTATTCAGCAGCTATTCAAAGTTTAGCTCTCTGCAATTCTAACTTCGCAATTGTACCCAGGTGAACTTCATCAGGACCATCTGCAATTCTTAACGTTCTTGCCGTGGCCCAGAGATGCGGTAGAACGGTGTCAGATGATAAACCAGCTGCTCCGTGTACTTGCATAGCCATATCGAGAACCATCAGGGCCATGTTTGGAGCCGCAACCTGTTCCACGTAAAGAATATTATTCAAGCATGATCACAAAGACAAAAGTGAAACACCTCATGCTGAAAAACAAGACTTACCTTTGCCATTGAGATAATCCCGCGAGCCTTCTTGTTTCCAAGTCGATCAAGCTGATCAGCTGCGTCGAGAACCAACAATCTAGCTTTCTCTAGCTCAATTCGACACTGCATATGGACATTTAAACTTAACACTAAAGCTTGCCACATCTTCCCAAACTATGCTTTCTAGATTGAACCAATTTTATGTGGGAATGATAATCCAGTTGATTTAGACAGAAACATACTTTCTTCAAGGAGGAAAAGGAAAGAACTTGAACAAAAAATTGAATAATAAGAACCTTGGCAACATCTGATCTAAATGAACCATGTTCAGCAATCAATTTGCCAAATGCTCTTCTACTAAGAGCCCTCTGAACCATAAGCTGCATACCGCGCTCAGCAGCACCGATCAATCTCATGCAGTGGTGCAATCTTCCAGGGCCTAGTCTACCCTGCAGAAGTAACCAGAAACGCAGATTGTAATTGCAGGTAATTAACCAGTTGTTTACCTTAGAAAAGGTAAGGACTGACATTAAGCCCTTGATTTCTGTAAATATTACAATCTACTCGTTATTGAACTGTAAAAAATCCATGGGAAGAGAACCAACTTTACCTGGGCAATTTCAAATCCACGTCCTTCTCCCAACAGAATATTTTTTGCAGGTACGAGTACACTTTCAAAGGAGATTTCGGCATGGCCGTGAGGTGCATCATCAAACCCAAAGACTGTAAGAGGTCTCTTCACATGCACTCCCGGAGTCTGAATATCAACTAAAATCATGGACTGCTGCTTATGCTTAGCAGCAGTAAAGTCGGTCTTTCCCTGCATAATTTTGCAACCAGCTTCTTAAAACTTCATGAACCTTAACCAACATTCTCAATCCAGCATTTGGAAGAAACTAACCATGAGTATAAGAACTCTACATCTTGGATCCATGGCTCCACTTGTCCACCATTTCTTCCCGTTGATGACATAGGAGTCTCCTTGTCTAAACAAGGAATCAAAATAGCAAAGCTGATGACTGATATTTACTTTGGCCGCATTAACACAAGTATCAGTTGAAATATGAAAAACAATCTCATAAGCAAACATTTAGACCTTGCCTTGCATAGCCTATCTGGTTCAACAGAAATTTGATAGAAAAGGATTCTTCTTTCTTTTCTTTATATAGTTATAGCCTTTGCTAGAATAATATCAGGAAACAGAAAGAAACAATATGAAGACATCAAACTTACTGGTCATCTGATAGGATGATCACTTTCTTTAACATATATCTTTTCTTCAATACCAAGTGATGTGGAACCAGAAAAGAAAATGTAATGGCAAACTGAACCCCATCTCCCATGGAAACTACATCACTTGGTTAATCTAAGTTCCTATATACTAAATGAAGGGGAAAAAAATATGAGTGCCCAATTGTTCAGTACGATACCTTTTGATAGAACATTCGATATTCGTTGCATCTGATGAAGCAACCTGGGGTTCTGTCATCGCGAATCCAGAACGGATCTTTCCTTCAAGAAGTGGGACAAGCCATTCAAGTAGTTGTTCTTTGCTTCCATAGCGCAATAATACCTGTAAGGAAAAACATAATTTTCTTTTCTTTCTTTCGCAACTTCCAAACGTAAAAAGCTCTCATCCATAGCTTGCTTGATTAAATAGGAGGAAACAACGGTTTGTGAAGCTAGTACCTCCATATTTCCAGTGTCAGGTGCACCGCAATTAAAAATTTGCGGTGCCCAAACAGAACGGCCCATGATCTCACAAAGATATCCATACTCAAGATTTGAGAGGCCAGCACCAAGTAACTGGTCATGTGTATTAGAGACCACATGATTTCTTCCATCAAAAATGAGTTTTCTCGCTCTTTCAGCACTATCAAACTGCATGAAGCACAAAATCTCAAGATTATAACTATTACAGCTCTTATTTTAAGAGTAACATAGCACTTAAGGGATGAAGCATTATTACAGGTATCCATAAGTTCCACAGCCCTTCTTTCTTTGCCAACTCCTTTAACCTTTCCTCCTCTGGGTGTACCATCCACCGTGACGAAGATTGAGAAAGCTTGTAGAATTCGTTTTCCATGGGGTATATATGATCTTCCATAAACTTGATTAATCTATTCCTCAAGTCCTGAACCTTTTTACTAGGAACAAACTTCCCACTCTCATTTGAAGAGCCTTGATGAGTGCTCTCACCATATGGTTTCATATAATCTCGTGCAACTGGAAGTCAATAGCAAAAGAGAAATGTATCTTAAGCAAAAAAATTGTTTAAAAGGTTCTATTGCCTTGATTAATAGGTGGATGTTGTGTACAAATAAATTAAGCACACTTCATGGTACAATAGTTTGCTTCTCGATTATGGCCACCAGTGACATAATATATGGAGATCCAAAATCAAAGTCAAGATGTTGTTGATAACAGTTACAACAAGGAAAAACTAGGCAAATTGCTATACTTCCTGTCTGCTTCCCTCAACAAATATTTAGATGCAATCCATTTTGAAAGGAAAATGATTCACATAGAAATGTGTCGTGACTTAGACTTTTGTACTTCAGCATCAAACACTCCGCCCCTTCCCCATCTTCAGAAAAGGAGAAGGATAAAGTGAAGAATAGTAAAAAGAGAGTATCATAGGAGAAAAAATCCCATAAAGAAGACAGCTCAACCAAACCTATACTAGCTTCACCTTATTATTTTAGATACTGCAGTGTGGTAAATCACCTCATTAAGTTAGTTCTATGGACATATTTCAATATGGTTTTCTACATCAATCACTAAAGCAGAGTAAAACATCATAAATACTATCTAATACCAAATGAACGAAGACAATTGTAAGATGAAAATGATTTAAAGCATTTGGCAAATCAGATACAAGTGAGACACAAAGCAATGAAGGCACTTGGTTAATGGTAGAAGCTACCAGATGGAGGGTGATCAGGAAGCACAAACTTTCTTGCTATATAATCCAACGCAGAGTCTATAAGACAATTTGCTAGAGTTCCTGCATTTCGAGCACGCTCTCCTCCTGAAGCATTACCCTATAAACAGCGTAGTGATCATTATTGTGTTAATGCCTTGAACTTTAATGATAAAAATGTCCGTATCAAAATTTGGATAAAACATCAAATTTGCATATAGAAATTACCATAATCCAACGACTATGTACTCCAGCATAGATTGATGCACCACGGAACATACCAAAGGCAACATAGAACTTCCACTGATTGGCAGGCCACGCTTTACCCTTCAGTGGAAAAGTCCAGTAAAAGTAAACAATAACAAATTTAGTTAAGTTGACATATATCAGAAAACTACCATAAGCCTCTACTAGAGAAAAAAAAAAAGCCAACAAAAGACGGGAAAGCCTTCACGATTATATATTAAATCATGGTATACTAATCTAGGAAGCCCACAAACACTCAATGTGAAGAGAATGTGCGGAAAAAAAAAACAGTTTTGGAGCAAATAGCATGTGTACAAGTCCCAGGGAATATTTCAACACACAAATCACATGATAGAGCAAAGTTTTGCAATGAGTCTTACAGATGCAGAGCAGTATTCTGCCAGATATTCTGCTAGGGAAGGAATCCCTTCTGGAATTCCAGTGACTTCTAAACCTTTACCCAGTTGCTCTTTGGAAAAATCAACATCCACAGTATAGTGCTGCCAAGAGAAAGATGAAAAAAGGAAAAGAGAGAGTTTGGAGTAGTCATTAAGAGGAACTGAAGCTTTTGACATCCAAGGAACAGTTACATACTTGAAAAACAATCAAGAAAGCAAGATCTGCAAAGTTTTAGGAAGAAGGGAGCATAGAAGCAATGCTTCTTTCATGCAAAAAACATAAAATTTTGATCATTAGCTCTATTCAGTACCATGCAGCTGTATGCAACATCACACATTTGGTTTCCAAGGGTAGATAACTCCCAATCAAGAATCCCAATCACTCGATCCTGGAGCATGTAGAGTATCATATCAGGTTTATTTCTCATTATCATTTAAGCTGTTTCTAGTAAATTACATCAACTCTAACAACAGACCTCAATAGGATGAAATACAACATTATCAATGCGAAAATCTCCATGAACAAGGCCAGACGTTGCTCCTGAAGAATCCTCAACAGGAATTTGATTTTGTAACCATTGAGATAGCTCCAACATCTTAGGATATCTTGGAGATTTGCCCTCTCCAGTTGATGCAAGGTATTGTTTGGTCCATCTATCTACCTAAAACAAAGGCCTAGTCATTGTAAGCTTTTTCATTAAGTTGATAGCTATGCCTCAGAACAAGAAATTGTAATTTTACCCCTTAAATGCTGATACATCCAAAAACTCGAAATAAAAAACTACGAACTGTAAATCGTAGTGGGCAATATCATTCTAGTTCAAATTCTAAAACACTAACAACTACTTTATAGGAGAAATTATTCATACCTGTAGCTTTGGGTCTATAAAAATACGTCTTTCTAAGAACTCCATGATATATAATTCAGTTCCAAAAACACTCTAATCCAAACATAAACAAAATACTTTACGAACTGGAACATCTGTGTACTATAAGTTCATGCCAAAAATACGTGCAACCATTCATCAATTTTTCAAAAGTAAATTATTTGTATAATATTTGTGATAAAAGCTGAAGGATATGATAAACCATGATTATTTTACTCTCTACCAAAAAGATACCTTTATTTTCTTCTAAATGTAACTAGTGAAGTTTTATTTCCTTCATATGAAAAATCAAGAGAGATCTCCATGCCAACAGGAGACAACTGAAGCTCCGAGTCATTTCAATTTTTTGCAGTTAATTATTATTAAAACTGCTAGATAGTACTGCAGTAACCCAATTGATTTACCAAAACAGTTCTTACACAGGAAATCATCCAACCTTAATCACTTATTGTAACTGGTGCATAATGTACAAAAATCAGCAAAAAGCCAACTAAAAGGCTTTGTAAAAGTAAGCCCCATCTTTGTTTCTCTCTACCTACAGGCACATATACATAAATAAATGAAACAAATCCTTTAAAAGTCCAAAAAACACATAAAGCATATCTGTGATTTCAGTTTGATTCATAAAACCAAAAACTAAAAGGAAAAACAGAATACTCCAACAAGAAAAAGAGAATACTCCAATGAGAAAAAGAGAATACTCCACATCAGATCCGATTTCACTTTTCATTTCTAAATCAATCAAGCAAACCTCGCAATCTCTATCAAATGAAATTCAATAGATCTAAAAAAAGTTAAACGGATAAGAACGGAGTTCGAGTCTAACGATCTATATGAGAAAGATCAACGGAGATCGGGGACTAAGGTAGAATATCGTAGAATAACCAGATCTAGAGATAAGAGGAAGAGATGAGAGTTACTTGCCTGACGTCTCTCTCTAAAATGAGGATCTGAAGCGTAAAGATCGAATTGTGTGTGGGTATTAAACCTTCTCTCTTTTTCTTTTTCTTTTATACTTTGGCGGAGGAACTGAGATTTTTTAGGAGAAAATAAAATGGTATTTTTGTATTTTAATGGCAAGGGCGGTCATGATTGCACCTTATAGATGTACACTTACGATTTATATTAAAATTTTAAAATAAAAAGAAGAAATTTAATCTATAATTTTAATTATATTCAAATATTAAAACATATTTGGTTTTTATTTTATTTTTATTTTATTCTATTTTCTTGGATCCTAAGTTTTTAAAAGATGCTAATTCTTGTCCCACCAATTGGAAATTTTATAAATTTTAGACTCTTTTTTTGTATATTTTTAGACAAGTTTTGTTGTCTTAAATAAAGGCCTAAAAACTCCACCAATTCTTATATTATTTAAGTTAATTATTAGATGTGTCTAGGCATAAGTGTCTAAAATTTCCTTCTTTTGTTGTAGTGAAATAAAGCAGCATTCAGATTAATAGTTAATGTGACAGATGGTTAAGACGAGCTAGAAGATGAATAAGGCAAGTCGATCACCCGAGCTTACTTGTTATCATTTAATATACAAGGAGAGATGTTCAGCAAAGACATAGGCTCAAGAACACTAGTAACTGTTTGAGGTACATTGTGGGCATACAAAAACTATGTAATAAGATATAAAAAAAGTATAGAAAAGATTGTTGTTTGCTACCAACTACAATAATGGCCTCAATAATAATTCTCTCCAAATTAAAATTTTCCCCGGTATCTATAGCATAAACCAATTCGGCCTGAGCCAGATAATTGTAATAGTGTGAGTAGTAGGCATCCAATTCACCAACAAGGCATCCAATTTACCAACAACAGCTTATTAATCACAAAATATTTTTGCAACAACTCAAATGTACGAAGTGCAGAAGAAGATGGCCAAACAGTTATTTTACCACCCGTTAAAACGATAGCCAACATATCATCAGTCACAATAAAATCAAACTCATAATACTAATCACCAATCAAATTATCAAACCCAAAAAACATATTCAACTGAGTCAGATCAAGTTTTACCATTGTTTCTCTCACATACATTATATGATAACTCAATGCAAATTCATCCAAAGCACCCTTATCAAGATTGCAATAAAATTTTCTAACAAGTTCGTAATCATACTGTTTTGGTAGTAAAGCAACAATCAACATATTTATTTTAGTTAACAACACATCTAGACGAAATTGTCAATATTTAGTCAAATTTATAGGGTGGTCAAGAACAAACCCGGAATTTGCAATAAAGTCTTGCGAAAGAATAAAACTTGTGAAACAGAGCATCATCCACTGAAATATGAATAGGTGTCAGTTGACGAGGCGGTTAGACTGATTTTCCAATGTGCTTGACTAGGCATCAGGAAGCAAAAGGAGTAACTATCAATGGTGACACAATTGGAGATATAGGAGCGGTGGGCTCGACGGGAGCATTTTCTGAATCAGAGGAGGATTCCTCTATCATATGAGACAACACTCGTATTACATCCTTATCAACTTTGGGTTGTTCCTAAACAAAGAAGGGCTAGAGAATGTCGATGGGTACTACCAAGGATGCACCAATGCCTATCATCAATCTCCGTGGCTATTGTTGGAGACGGCTAAAACAATAAGAAGGGTCGGCGATGGATGGTACTGACGCCGTCGAGGACTACTCCAAGTGAGAAGAGAAGGCTTAATGTTTTGATTTGCCCATTATAGCTCTGAAAATAAAAATGCCTAATGAAGATAAAGGAGAGAGGCATTAATGTAGAGTGAGAACCGTGAGAGAGCCAAGAGAGAGAGCAAGAAGTAGAGATAGTAACACGATACTCAAAACTGAAAGAGAAAAACAAGTCAATGGAGCCAAATTTTCAAAATAATGAAAAAGAGAAGGGGGAATGTGTAACAACAACTCTAATCTAAGACCAAAAATTAGGGATTTTATCCCTTTGTAATTTTTCCTTTTTTAATAACAATAAACTACATTACATCAAAAATGTAAATCACATAATCGCAGAGCCCCTTGAAGAAATTCAAATTGATTAAATCAAGAGGTTTCGAAAAACTATCGGTCAGTTGTTTCTTAGTTATTATAAATGAAATAATTGCGAATTTGGTGTCTATAAGCCCTCGAATGAAATGATACTTCAAGTTAATGTGTTTAGTTCTCGAATGCTGAATCGGGTTTTTCGAGATGTCTGTAGCACTCTTGTTGTCACACATAATAGTCAGCACATCTTGATCCACTCCATATTCCTCTAACAATTGTTTCATCCTTAAAAGTTGAGAGCAACGACTTCCAGTTGTTATATTCCGCTTCTGCCGTCGACAATGAGATGGAGTTTTGTTTCTTACTATACCATGATATTAGATTGCCACCTATAAAGAAACAACCCCCTGATGTACTTTTTCGATCGTCTAAATTTTCGTCTTAATTGGCATCATTATAACTAGCTAGATAGGAAGTAGAACCATATGAATGCTATAGCCCAAACTCATAAATACCACTAATATACCTAATAATCCTCTTTACCGCTGTCAAATATGACTTTTTTAAGTTGGATTGATAACGAGCACATACTCCAATGCCATAATAGATATCCGATGTACTTGGAGTTAAATAAAGTAGACTTCCAATGATGCTTTTGTATAAACTTACATGGACACCTTTGCCATTATCATCTTTGTTCAACTTTGTAGATACACTCATAGGAGTTCTAACATGTCGTGCATTCCCAAACCCAAATTTCTTCACGAAATTCTTTGCTTATTTGGTTTGAGATATAATGATGCCATCATTCACTTGCTTAATTTGTAATCCTAAAAAGAAATTCAGTTCACCTACTATGCTCATCTAAAATTAGAATTGAATTTTTACGAAATAAAGTTTTGTCTACACCACCTCTTTCTTATCCTTAGTTAAGTAGATGTTGAGTGAGTCTTTCATACTAAGTCCTTACCACTTGCTTAAAATCGTAAACATCCTTTTTAAGCTTATATGCATGCTCAGCATGTATTGAATCAATGAATCCCTTTAACTGTTCAACATATATTTCTTCTTGTAGAAACCCATTCAAGAACGCACTCTTCACATCCATTTGATAGAGTTTGAATCCTTTCATACAAGCTATGGCTAAAAGAAGTTTAATTGATTCGAGCCTTGCTATATGAGAAAAAGTTTCATTAAAATCAATACCTTCAATTTGAGAGTATCCTTGAGCAACTAACCTTGCCTTATTTCTAGTCACATTGCCCTTGTCATCAGTTTTGTTATGAAGTACCCTAAATATGTACTTTATCAATTGAAAGTATGGGAAGTCATCCACTAAGAATTCTGCTGTGAACCCTCGAAATAATTAGTGAAATATCCCACACACAGTAACCACAAAATTCTTCAAACGAACATTCGTCTCATCACTGAAACGTCACAAATAATAGACCTTTTTAACCATACCAACATGTTGGATGTTTCAAAACATAAAAACAATAATTGGACAACCCAAAAAATTCACACAACAAGTGGAGCACACCCAACTGCCTAAGATGAATAAAATCATTGAAAAATCTAGCTGCCTTAGATAACACAAATCACCAAAATGGGCTACCAAAGATAGCTCCAAAATCTCCAAAAAATTTATGCATTATCCTCATCAAAATATGGTGATATTATCCCAAATAATTCCTATCTTCACTAAGATTTTATCCTTCATACAACCTTTTGCTTCAAGAATCCCACTTAAGGTAGATAACTTATCATAATGATATTCCACATATACCTAACTATGTCTAATTACAAATAATCCCAAAATTAGTTAAAAAGATATTGTAACAAATATCTTAACAATATGTATTACAAGTATAAAGCAACCAAAGGGTTACGTTAATTAGGTTTCTAAATTGTTGTGGTTAGTTATTCTTATTCCTTGTACCATGCTGTTATTTAAAGTATATATTTCGTTCACGTATTACAACTATTTCTGGGCAGTTACATTAGGAAAGTTGAAGCTTTGTTCAATTATTAAGATTTTCACTCAAATTTAAGTTTGATCTTAATGTCTGTCAATGTTTAAAAAATATTTGAATGACTTACAAATAATGTCATTTAGCTCTCAAACTAATGGAACCTTTTTTAGTCTTGTTTACATTGCTTTTCTAGGTTTGAGACCCACATAAATCATGTAGACGGTTGACGTAGTTCCTAAATCCCTGAAACCCCAAAATTTGAAACCTCAAATCCCTAAAAGTTATTTTCTTTAGGTTGTCCTCTTTATTGATGCTCCTCTAAAATTTGGGCTTTATTGCTACTTTTCCATTTCTACACTATTGAAGACAGAGATCATATCATTAGAATTTTAGAGATGGAATATGAACTTTGTAAGATCCTTGTCGATATGTTTGATGAAGGTGGAAAAGGATAGAGTCATTCTTGTGATGGTGTTTATCCTATATACTATGAACATGTATATTACAATTTTAAGGTAGACGAGCTCTATTCCTTTAAAATTTTACTGTAGTCTATGAGGTAACATCGTATTCTTCCACCTCTATATATAAGTTCATTGCAAGGAAGTTCTTAAAAAAGTGGGAATGAGCATCCTGGTCTTTCTACTTTTGTAGAGAATAAGTTACAAGATAATGATTCTTAACAAGCTTCCTGGTCCTTTTACTTTTTTAAAGAATAAGTTACAGTGCAATGATGGAGCCAGAAGTGAATCTACCATGTAAACAATATTTGATAGTGTTTACATGGAGAATATTGTAGAATCTCGAACGTCTGATTTGCATAAAGAAAATAGTGAGAATGAGGCACATAAAATGAATGGGGATGAAGCTATATATGATTCACAATCGTCGCCCTTTGTTCTTAGTCCCCCTCATTCTCCTGTGCATCTATCTCATGATCATTTGGATGAGTTTGGTGACTTTCCTATATTTACTAGTAACAATAAAGATGAGACCTTTTCTTTGCAAGTGAATGAATCTATAGCTTAGCATGTTCATAGTGAAAAAAAAATGGAGAGTGGCTTAAGTTGTGATGATGAATAATGGAATTAAGAATTATGAATCCTTTCAAGAGAAAAAGAATATGATGAGTAAGAAGATGCCTATGGAAAAGAAAATGAACTGTTAGATGACAAAGATAGGGAAGAAGATTTAAGGGTCATATCAGTTACCAATTTTGCTTACATATGCCCTAAACTTAAAAGAAAAAAACTACATAAGCAAGACTGAGGAGACCTTGAAAGAAATTTAGAGTTCTGTTAGTCTGAGGACTAAATGACACAATTTATAAAGAGTATTTTGTGAACATCAACATTTGTTAAAGTTTAACTTAAAATTTAGTAAAGATTTTAGGGGTTAAAACTTATTTTTAACCTACTAAGAAAAAGCATAGTTATGTTAACTTATTCACTAAGATCAGCAAGAAGCTTTTGTGAAAAATGGTGTTTGATAATTTTGTGTGATGTTTATTGGATTAGACATATCAATAATATTGGGTTTTCTTTAAGTAATAATGAGGGGGATCTTCTAGTCTAAAAAAAAAAGGATGTTGAAGGATTCTTAGTTGATAGAGCTCTTATGTAGCACCCCGCTCCCACGGAGCATCTACTCGACATCCTATGAACATTCCGGCATACACTCCATAAAAGCAGGCGTTAGAGCAATCACATTTACTAATTATAGCATCATTCATAAAAGATAATATATCCAAAAGATCCATTCTTCATTCCACTAATAAAACATAATACACTGTAGCTTTTTATGTATAAGTTATTTATCTATACAGAGTCAAAAGCTTATAAAAGTCTGTTTCTCTTTACAACATAGTCTACATGGAATGAGAATTATATAAAAGATTCTAACTAAATCCTCAGTTTCAGCTGACTGACCTTTGAACCATTGCTTGTTATCCAAAACATAAGAACTATATTTCTCCTAGAATGTCTTAGAAGTTACGTCTCCTCTCTCGTACCTGAAAAGCCACGTTGTAATTTTGATTATTTTTGAAAACTTAGTGAGCAAGCCATCATTGATGTGCTCACTCATAACAAATCACACAAACAGTTCACATTCCACAATTGCTGATAATTCATAACATCACATCATGAACATTACTTCACTAACAGTTCACAAAATCAAATATTCCACATCATTTCACATTTCCATTTACAGAGCAGTTCAAACAATTAATTTTAATTATACATTCAACATATATATATATATATGCAATGCACATGTGACTCACTCTCAATTGTTACGTTGTTATGACCAAGCGTCTTTTTAACTTCCTATATTCGTTGTGGATACCATGCTCATTGATAATTGTCCCGTATCCGTTGTAGATACAAGGCTCATTTTACTAGTGAGCATGTGGCTCTTATACACATTCTGAGCTTTAAGTTCTTTTTCACTGGCTACTCCGGTCACAACTGCCTTTATCTGATCATGCATATCATGTAATGAAATGCATCAATTATCACGTCATATGCAATCATTCACTTTCATTTATCTTGTACAATCACTTTCACATTTTCATCAGACCTAAGTCCGGCATTCAACAATCATGTTAAGTACACTTATTTCTTTCTCCTTCACATTCAATGAAGCAATTCCAATACATTCCCAATTATCGAACTCCTCGAACCATCAATGTTCAGAATTATGACATGCACATTGTTATCAATTCAATAGTTGGAATTTAAGCAATTACAATCAAGTCTAGTAAGAACATCTAAGTTACTTACAGTATGCTCCAAATAGCTATTACCTTGACGTCCCGGCAATGTTTGGATATGGTCGTTTATTTTTCACTTCTATATTATGCAACACACATTTACACACATTACTACTTTGGTTAATCATATAAGAATTCATTCATACACATATGAATATATGTTTTGTATAATGCATGCTCAATTTGACTATTCTGGGTATATTTCCTTAATTCACGTCTCATGATCATTTGACATCATCATTCAATCATTCATTTATACCTAATACACCTTACTCACTTTAATCACATAATCCATTATTAAACTAGGTTCATTTAAGGCCTCATTCAAGCCTAACTACATAATAAGAAAGTACCTTAGCATTAATTATTCCAAACATCACTTAAAAGATAACATTGCATTCCATATACTAGCCCACGATCATGGGGTACCTTCCCATGATCGTGACAGAAGTCAGTGCAACTAGTCATGGTCGCGGGGTGAGGGCCATGATAGTAACAGAACCTCAAATATCCAGGCTAATCTAACTTCAATTTTTCCAGAATTCATACTCATTAATGTAACTTCACTTCATGCTAATCTAACTACCATATTGATTACATTAAATCTCACAAAACTCTACTCAATTGATCCATTAACCTTTTACTTAATTCTATCATACATGCTTTCTTAACTTTTTTCCATATTTTATCTCTTTCATAATACATCAAACAAATAATCTCCATAGTTCATCATTTAGACTTCATAACCTCATCATTTTTACCTCAATTTCATCTCAATATCATTCACAGGACAATTCATAAATTATGGTTCATCAATCTTACAAAAACAGAATATATCATCATCATTCTTTATCATCTTATTTTTTCTCATTTCAAGAACATTTTACTAGTCTTTTCTTTCACCTCAATTAAACCTTAACTCCCAATCTATCTTATCCGCATAACAACTTTTAATCACATTTCTCATATACCCAAAATAGAACATATTTATGTCATTCTTTCATCAAAATTCCTGCATTCATCCTATACACAAAAATTAGGTGCATTCATCCTATACACAAAAATTAGGTCATAAACACCTCTTTTCATTTATCAACTTCCAACACCATTATAATGATCATTCTACCTCAAAAGCATCTCTATAACAATTTATGAATTATCACTCATCATAATACAAAAACAAGATATGAATATTTCCATTTATTCATCCATGACACACATATATTTAACACCTTTTTCACAATCAATTAATATCAAAATAATCACCATATTTGTTTCATTTATAACAACCTATGAAGATTAATATATAACTTACTTGATTAAACTACAAGCTTCTTCAAAATCACGTAAACCCTAGCTCTAAAACATCACACGATCAAAGCCAGTGCAATTGGCCATGGTCGTGGGGTGAGGGCCACGAATGTGACAGAACCTTAAATATCCAGGCCATGATTGTGCCCTGTCCTTTTTTCCCCAATTCTCTACAAAATTCACCTACTTAAAAACATCATTTACCCTTCAATTTTCCAGAATTTATACTCATTAATGCAACTTCACTTCATGCTAATCTAACTACCATATTGATTACATTAAATCTCACAAAACTCGACTCAATTGATCCATTAACCTTTTACTTAATTCTATTATACATGCATTCTTAACTTTTTCCATATTTTATCTCTTCCATAATACATCAAACAAATCATCTCCATATTTCATCATTTAAACTTCATAACCTCATCATTTTTACCTTAATTTCATCTCAATATCATTCATAAGACAATTCATAAACTATGGTTCATCAATCTTACAAAAACAGAACATATCATCATCATTCTTTATCATCTTAGTTCTTCTCATTTCAAGAACATTTTACTAGTCTTTTCTTTCACCTCAATTAAACCTTAACTCCCAATCTATCACTACAAGAAAATCACTTAATAGCGTCGAAAATATTCCGACGGAAACCATTCCGTCGCTATTTACCGACTGAATATAATATTCTGTTGGAAAATCTGGTGTATTTAGCGACGAAAAATACATCCGTCAGCAATACTGGAGGGAAGAATTTTGCGCAAAATCTCCGACGGCATATAGCGATGCCAAAACTTACGACGTCGGAAAAAAATGCGGGAACTGTTCCCATAATTTAATTGCTTCGGACGCCTATCGACGGACAAGTTAACGTCAGCATATATACCGACGGAACAACATATTTTGTCGATAAGAAATGCAAGAATTACTCCCGAGATTAGTTTGCTTTGCCGATTTACCGACGGTTAACGTACTGTCTATAAAAAGCTTTCATTTACCGATAGAAGTCTTATTCGGTCGCAATATCTGGTTTAAATACCGACAAATCAAGACTTCCGTCGGTAGATTGTTAACAAACATCGCCGTTTTGATGAAGACGTGACGATAAACATTAATCATCGACGGAATCAAGTTTTCGTCGGTAACTGTCGGTATCTTGGGTCTACGATTCGTTGAGATAACCCTAGAGTACCGACAGAATTGGTGTTCCGTCGATATTTGAGTTTCCACCGTATTAAATAGCCGCTCTTTTACCGACGAAATATTGTGTGTCCGTCGGTAACTATTGACAGAGAAACCTAGATTATCGAAAGAATTTGTGTTCCGTCGGTATTTGAGTTTTCACCGTATTAAAATGCCGCTCTTTTATCGACGGAATATTGTGTGTCCGTCGGTAACTGTCGGCAGGGAAACCTAGATTACCGACGGAATTTGTGTTCCGTCGGTATTTAAGTTTCCACCGTATTAAATTGCCTCTCTTTTATCGACGAAATGTTATGTTCCGTCAGTAATCCAGTGTCTTTAAGTCAGGCGCCGACCCCCCTCCCCTTCGCGCGCTCATTTCTCTTCTCTTCTCTTCTCGCAATCGTCTTCTATTTTTCGACTCCTTCTCTCTCGTTTTTCGGCCTTTTTTTTATTGTTGTCTTACTCATCGTGCATTGTTTGAGATAAACTCTCTTATGGGTGTATTATTTCTACAAAAAAGCATATTTTTAGTGTTAAACGTGAATGTTTGGTTATGAAATCTTGCTTGATTATTGTTGATGTTTGCGGTTTTTTGTATAATTATTGGTTTATTTGTTGTTTATATGTGTTATTATTAGTAAATAATGGAAAAATGCAATTGATTTATGGTTAGATTGAGATTATAAATATTGCCTATGAGGTGTTCGATAAAATGCCTTTTATGCTGTTTGAAATGTTTTTTGTAATTGTCGTGTTAATTTGAGAATTTGAATATATAATTTTGATAAAATGTTTAATTTGAAGTTTTAATTTATTGAATTTAACATTTAATTGTGAATTTATTATATATATGAATATTGTCTTTAATTAATAATAATAATTAATAATTAATATTAATAATAAGTATTAATATAATTAGTAATATTATTAGTAAGTATTAATTATGAATAATAAGTATTAATATAATT
>JAOTAY010000191.1:50927113-50947361 GCA_025629805.1 Erythroxylum baracoense
GCTTAACCTAGTAGGCATATATCCAATGGTTTGTCAGCTCATCTTATCATAAGCTCTCATAAGTGGAAACGTAATTAAATGTATAAATATTGACATAGGGTGCCTCAATTTCTCAATCTCTCTTGGTATCCCGATACTACTCTAGTACTTAGTCATCGGTATAGGACATTCCCAAGACCCCGGTATCTGCTCTATGGATAGATACCTAACCACCACTCACTCGTCTCTAAACAACCTATCAATCTAATACCATCGAATGTAGCCTATCCTAGGTAAGCCATCGATTCTCAATTTTCACCACTTATTCTCAACCTATTATCAATCTGTCTCTATTTAAAAATACAATTTTACCAAATTATCAATCAATACACTTCAATATGCATAACAAAATATAAACATGAAACACCTTGTAATTTATGTATGAAACCATTAATAATTAATTTAATTAATGACTAATTCAAAAAATAATTTATTGATAACAAAACGGTACTTTATTTTAAGAGCAAAGTCCAAGGTTATCCTTATCTTGATTTTGTACTCAACTAATTGACAGTCCAAATTACTCCTTAATCGAACCTTCAAACCTAAAATTTACAAAATTCTATTAAACTAATTTACGAAAAATTTCTAGCCCAATTACTCTTAATGATGCAACAATATTCTCTCATATAATATATTCCTAATTATAAAAATTAATAACTTTAGACTATGTTTGGTTGGGGTTTATTAATGGAATAGAATGGAATGTCATATTATTCCATCGTTTGGGACAAGGGTTTATAATGGAATGGAATGAGATGAAATGGAAGAGGAGAGTTTTATATTATATCTCATTCCTTCCTAAACAGTAAAACTGAAAAAATCTCCAATTTGGGAGTTTTAGGATGGAATGTAAAATGATAAACAACTTTACACTATATTATATTATAAACCCTTCATCTAAACAACATTTCAATATATTACAATATGAACCCTTTCATCTGTCCCAAACAACAACTTTCTAATATTATATCCATTTACATTCTATTTTATTATAAACCATTTCATTCCATTCTATTAAAAACTTTACGTCCAATCAAACATATCGTTACTAACCTAACCCCATAATTACTAAAATGCCCTTAACTAAATAAAAGTCTTATCTTGCTCACTCGTTTTTATTGATACCACAAATGCCCTTCATGAAAATAAATTCCAGATTTAACCTTCACTTTTTGCATTTCCTCTTTTGCCCTTACATGTAACTTAAATTTTCAAAAGATGTCATTGCCTTCACCCTTTCCTCTTCTTCTCTCTTCTCTTCTTTCATCATTTTCCAGCCCCATTTTCTCCACTTTTATTCCTTCAAGCAACTTAAATTTTTGTCCCAAACAAACACAACATGCAAATCAACTATAAACTAGTGTAGGATGATCAAAATCACAAATTTTTTTTTGAGAATTAAAATCACAAAAAATTGACACAATATAGCTGCTAAAATTTTTACCTAAGTGTAAGGCACTAGAGAGTTGTACCTCTACAACTCCCTCTAATTGTTCTAAAAAACAAACACAATGAGGAAAACTTATGAGGAAAGTATTACATGTAGAACAAAATGGTGCATTTTGACACACTCACCAGCTAGAAAAGTACAGAAAAAAGTGAAGAAGAAGGTGATTTTCGTATGTGCCATTCTAATCTCCAAATTCTAGTTTTTTATACATGTTTAAATGCTTGTGGGTTGGACTGAGCTGTGAGTCAATTTAAAATGGGCTTTACAGTTTACTTGTCATACCCTGATTTATCTGCAAAACCAATCCTGGTCAACGACCTTGATTAGTTAGCTTAATATCTATAATTAAGTTTTACATGCGTAAGTGCTTTTCATGTTCCTGGTCTTATGTAATTAAGATCTAATTAAGTTTATCTTTGTGTGTTTTGGCTTAAGCAGCTTTTATATGCTGCATCTATAGGTATTGGCCAGTTCTCTTGTTGGGTGGTTGAAAATTATAATAAAGATGCTATTATCTAACTAATTAAAAAGTGTCAATTTTTTTGGATTTTTACATGTTGGTATTTATTCTTTTACTAATTTTAGCTAAATGTACAAATTTTAAAAAACTACATAATTAAATTCAAAATAACGTGTCTGAGTAATATATTACATGAAAATTGATATTTAAAAGTATTACATGACATTTTAATTTTATAATATAAAATTTTGAATTTTAAGTGACAAACACATTAGTAATTATTCATTCGACTTCTTTTGAAGAGACGTGGGAAGCAATTGGACCAGTTCCACGTGAGATCATGTATAATTAGAATATCACATCTTAACCTAAATATAATTTGTTTAACCGAACTCAATTCCAATTCAAACTCTAGTTTTAGGGTTTTCTTGTTGGTTGTCATCTTTAATTACTACAAGAGGAAGGAAGCATTACGTCAGAGAGGTTACGTCATGTCGGTTCAGATTTGCTTTGAACCAAAAAGAATGATACCAGTTGGATATACCAATTGGATGTGGAATAAAACCAAAAAAAGAGAGTAATTTGGAATCAGTTCAACCATATCTGTAACTTACACATCAAATGGAATAGGGTTGGCAACAAATTGGGTAAGAATCCAACTTGGTATTCCACCGTTTGTTGACCAAAAACTTGGGAAAAAAACTGAACACTTGTATCGTGTAGTATCAGTTCTTGTCTACTTCCTTTCGTGTCTTCTTTTCGCCGAGACTAATAAGAACAGAAAAGTTTGGTTCTTTTGAACATGTCTTAGCATATGTGTATGCTACGAAAGATTTGAAACATCCCATGTTATTATAAAGATCATAAGCATCCCACAAAGGTTTGATGCCGGAGGCAGTTATGCTAAAAGAGTGTAGTAATAACCACCACTATTCTCATCATCTTTCGGTTATCATATACGTCGATGTTCTTGTTCGCAATCATGCAAAAGTTCGGTTATCATAGACGTCGATGTTCTTGTTCGCAATCATGCAAAAGTAGGGACGATGTTCTTACTTAACAAAAATATCTTACTTAATGAGTTAACGATTGAGTTTTAAGTTGTGCTCTATCTTAGCTGGGTTCGTTCTTAACATCTTATAAGGCTCAGGCAAAATTTAAAAAAATTCCCAATAAATCTACAATATATAAATGTGCGAATTTTAAAATTATATTTTTATTATTAAAATCTTTTAAGTTTGAAAACATGTTAAAATTGCAATGATCGTGAAATAAATTTTATTATATTTTATTAAAATTTTAAATAAATTTAATATTATGTTAGTTTAAATAAATATAAAAATAAAAAAGAATAAATTTTGTGACACTTAAATAATAATATAAAAACAAATAATACCTTTTTAGAATGCAATAACTAAAATAACAAAGTCAAGAACTAATTTATTTAATGATATATTTTTGAAGTGGGTTATTTTTTGAGTGTAATTTTCAAAGACCTAGAGCAGTGTTTGGAATACTATTTTATATCGGCCAAAAAACGGAACGGTATCAAAGATAATGGTATTAGCGGTTGGTTTTGGCCAATATCGGAAGTTTTCGTTTGACACCGGCCTGTACGAAATGGTATTCATGAAATTATACTCCAGGCTTTTCATGAGGTTTGCACTAAGTTGTTTAATTGTGTTGTAGATGCCATTGATGGACGAAAAACATTAATTTTCAGTTTTTAGTCTTGTTTGGATAAGCATGCATGCAGGCAGGTTATATGAAACCTTATACCAAGTTAGAGCAAGCTCATGATTCGGTTATTTCGTTTAACCGAGCAGCTAAGAAGCTCATGATTTGTAGGCTTTTAGCAATAAACAGTGCCGTGGCTGGTAGAGTAGCATGTAAAAACAAGTTTTTATCAGTAATTTTCTTGTTCTAGCACAAGAAGTTAACAACAATCAGTACAGTAAGAGAAAAAGTGGTATCACTCATTTTCTGTGTCTAGCTAAAAACAACATATCGGTTCAGATGTGCTTTGAACCAAAAAGAATGATACCAGTTGGATGGTGAAGACTGAGCTGATGAGGAATAAAACCAAAAAAGAGAGTAATTTGGAATCAGTTCAATCCTATCTGTAACTCACATATCAAATGGAGTAGGGTTGGGAACAAATTGGGTAAGAATCCAACTTGGAATTCCACCGTTTTTTGACCAAAAGCTTGGGAAAAAAACTTAACACTTGTCTCGTGTAGTATCAGTTCTTGTCTACTTCCTTTCGTGTCTCCTTTTGACCAAGACTAATAAGAACAGAAAGGTTTGGTTCTTTTAAACATGTCTTAACATATGTGTATATATGCTACGAAAGATTTGAAACATCCCATGTTCTTAGAAAGATCATAAGCATCCCACAAAGGTTTAGTAATAACCACCACTATTCTCATCCTCTTTCGGTTATCATATATAGTCGGTGTTCTTGTTCTCAATCATGCAAAAGTAGGGACGATGTTCTCATTCTCAATCATGCAAAAGTGGGGATAACAAAAATATCTTACTTAAAGTTAAAGTAGTTAATGATTGAGGTTCAAGTTGTGCTCGATCTTATGCGGAGTCGTTCTTAATATTTTATAAGTTTCGGACAAAATTAGAAAAAAAGCTCCAACATAAAGATCAAACCAGTTTCAAATATATTTAATTGAATTTAATTCTATATCGAACTCAAGTTTTTGGGTATCTAGTCGGTTGTCATCCTTAATTACTGCTACAAGATGAAAGAAACATTACGTCAGAGAGGTTATGTCATGATGGTTCAGATTTGTTTTGAACCAAAAAGAATGATACCAGTTGGACGGTGAAGACTGAGCTGATGAGGAATAAAGCCAACAAAAGAGAGTAATTTGGAATCAGTTCAACCATATCTGTAACTTACACATCAATTGGAATAGGGTTGGCAACAAATTGGGTAAGAATCCAACTTAGAATTCCACCGTTTTTTGACCAAAAACTTTGGAAAAAAACTGAACACTTGTCTCGTGTAGTATCAGTTCTTGTCTACTTCCTTTCGTGTCTCCTTTTCACCGAGACTAATAAGAACAGAAAGTTTTGGTTCTTTTGAACATGTCTTAACATATGTGTATGCTACGAAAAGATTTGAAACATCCCATGTTATTAGAAAGATCATAAGCATCCCACAAAGGTTTGATGCTGGAGGTAGTTATGCTAAAAGAGTGTAGTAATAACCACCACTATTCTCATCATCTTTCGGTTATCATATACGTCGAATTTCTTGTTCGCAATCATGCAAAAGTTTGGTTATCATATACGTCGATGTTCTTGTTCGCAATCATGCAAAAGTAGGGACGATGTTCTTAGTGTTAGATTTATGTACTATAAAAAATCGCTTTGGTTATAGTTTAGTGACAAAATTATTAATAAAGACATTCTTTATTTTTATGTATTAATTACATTTAATGTTTTAATACTAAAGATCAAATCTTTGAAATAATTAATGTGTAATTGAAGTTATGATAAGATCATAATTGTAAGATTCAATTTACATTTATAATTGAAACTTACTTAAAGTTAACAAGTTAACAATTGAATTTTTGAGAAAATGTTCTGTAGATACTATCAAAGGATGGGCAAGTGAAAAGCTTTTGGCTGACAATTTGGAAAAAGTTTTCAAGTTTTTGGGGAGAGCAAAAATATCTTACTCAAAGTTAACGAGCGAGTTTCAAGTTGTGCTCTATCTTAGCTGGGTTCATTCTTAACATCTTATAAGTCCCAGGAAAAATTAAAAAAAAGTCTCAATAAATCTATAATATATAAATGAGCAAATTTAAAAAATATATTTTTATTATTAAAATTTTTTAAGTTCAAAAACATGTTAAAATTGCAATGTTCGTGAAACAAAATTTATTATATTTTATTAAAATCTTAAATAAATTTAATTTTATGTTAGTTTAAATAAATATAAATAAAATTAAAAAGAATAAATTTTGTGACACTTAAATCATATTATACAAATAAATACTACTTTTTTTAGAATACAATAACTAAAATAACAAAGTCAAGAACTAATTTATTTAATGATATATTTTTCGGAGTGGGTTATTCTTTGAGTGTAATTTTTAAAGACGTAGAGCAATATTTTAAATACTATTTTGTACTAGTCGGTATTAACTGGATAGTATCGTACCAACTAAAAAATGGAACAATATCAAAAGTAATACTACTAGCGGTTGGTATTAGAAAGTACCGGAAGTTTTCATTTGGTATTGGTCAGTACAAAATAGTATCCATGGAATTATACTCCAGGCTTTTCACGAGGTTTGCACTAAGTTGTTTAATTGTGTTGTAGATGCCATTGATGGACAAAATCATTAATTTTCAGTTTTTAGTCTTGTTTGGAGATAAGCATGCAGGGAGGCAGGTTACATGAAACCTTATACCAAGTTAGAGCAAGCTCATGATTTGGTTTTTTCATTTAACTGAGCAGCTCAGAAGCTCATGATTTGTAGGCTTTTAGCAATAAACAGTGCCGTGGCTAGTTGGTTAACTCCTTAATTAAGGCTAAGAAAGTCTTGAGTTTAAGTCACTAAAATAGCCGAAGATCTATAAGGAAATAGTCTCTGTATCTCTTAGGAGATGCGAGCATGACTGCGTACATCTTATCCTCCCCATATCCTGCTTAGGCGAAAATTTAGGTATTGTTGTGTTATTTGTTTTTTTAGCAATAAACAGTACCGTGGCTGGTAGAGTAGCATGTAAAAACAAGTTTTTATCAGTAATTTTCTTGTTCTAGCACAAGAAGTTAACAACAATCAGTACAGTAAGAGAAAAAGTGGTATCACTCATTTTCTGTGTCTAGCTAAAAACAACATATCGGTTCAGATGTGCTTTGAACCAAAAAGAATGATACCAGTTGGATGGTGAAGACTGAGCTGATGAGGAATAAAACCAAAAAAGAGAGTAATTTGGAATCAGTTCAATCCTATCTGTAACTCACATATCAAATGGAGTAGGGTTGGGAACAAATTGGGTAAGAATCCAACTTGGAATTCCACCGTTTTTTGACCAAAAGCTTGGGAAAAAAACTTAACACTTGTCTCGTGTAGTATCAGTTCTTGTCTACTTCCTTTCGTGTCTCCTTTTGACCAAGACTAATAAGAACAGAAAGGTTTGGTTCTTTTAAACATGTCTTAACATATGTGTATATATGCTACGAAAGATTTGAAACATCCCATGTTATTAGAAAGATCATAAGCATCCCACAAAGGTTTGATGCTGGAGTTAGTTGTGCGAAAAAGAGTGTAATAATACCACCACTATTTTCATCATCTTTCGGTTATCATATACGTCGGTGTTCTTGTTCTCAATCATGCAAAAATAGGGCGATGTTCTTAGTCTCAATCATGCAAAAGTGGGGATCACAAAAATATTGACTTAATGAGTTAAAATTAAATGATTGAGATTCAAGTTGTGCTCGCTCTTAGTCTCAATCATGCAAAAGTGGGGATCACAAGTTGTGTTCATCGACTCAATTAGATTTTGAATTGGGGTCGAACCAAATATTTTGAGCAAGTTCAAATAAAAAATAAGACCAATTAATGAGTTTAACTTAATCAATTGAAGTTCAAGTTGTGCTCGATTTTAGGAGGCAACTGAATCGACTTAAACAAGTCTAAGTAAGCTAACATCGAATCAATTGGCTTTTGGAATGGAGTCGAACAAGATATTTTGAGCAAGCTCAAACCAAAAGTAAGACCAATTCAAGGAACTAAAGAGAATAAAGTTAATAGATTATAAAGTGCTCAAATTTTTTAGATTTTCAATTCAGGTCTTAAGTTTTTAAATTTTCAATTAAATGATCAACTTTTTATAACTTTAATAGCTCACTTCAAAAAGTTATTTTGTTAATATTTTATTGATTTAGCTAATAAAATCTTTTTGGTCTTTCATATATAAGGATGACAATTATGACCTGATCTGGCCTATTTTTGGCCTATTTTTTTAAAACGATGTCTTTTTTTTGGTTTTTCATATTAGGGATGATAATTATGGCTCCGCCAGGCCCGTGTAGATTAAAAGAAATAAAATTTTCTAATAAATTGTTAGATTAATACTAGTTTCAAGTCTTTATTTTTTTAAAATTTTATAAATCTTATCTTTATATATAACTTATTTTATTTTTATATTTGTTTTTTATGCGAGATTATAATTTACAATATCTTCTCCTTACAAGTGGATCTATCTACCTCGGATTAGCTTTCCCTTTATGGATGGCAACCCACCAAGTTTTTTTAAATAAAGTTTTTAAAATTAAATTATAGGACAACTTATTTTTTTAAATTGGATTAGGGTCTGGGCAAAGCTTACCCAATGCTCAACTCTTTTAAATAAAATAATGTCGTTTTGTTTAGAATAATTGGACCTTAAATTTGTCTGAGCCTAAGATTGGCCCATGAGCCTGACCCATTGAAACTAAATTTAGGCTCTATAAGTCAAAAATTGCCATCGCTGTTTCCTTCAACCTATTACTAATAACTTTGCTATTTATCTCACTCAAATTCATGAATTTTTATTCATTGTTGCCTTTTTGTTTTTGAAAATGGTATTTATCCTTGCCTTCGTTTTAATATTAATGATGGGTTTTGAAGAGACTTGAAATTATATTCAAACGAGTTCATATATAATTAAAATATTATATCTCAATCCAAAATTTTAGTAAAATAAATTATGAATCTTACTTTTATATATAAGTTACTTTTTTTTTATATCTTTTTCGAGAAATAAAGGGTATTGATAAGCTTTGATAGACATGCATCTAGAGAATCACAAAAAGAACATAAAAATTCTCAATTAGTTGTTGGTGCCTATTTAAAGGGTCTTCCTGACCTGAAACAACATCAACCCAAACTGAACTAGTAGTGTTCTTCACATGGCATCTCAGGCAAACCCAATGGATCGTGTTGGCAAAGAAGACTTGGAAGCCATAGAAGAGTTCAGAAGAAGAATGAGGCAAGGAAGGGGTCAGACTTCACAGCCAAAGAACGTTCCTCGTCAGGGAAACCAAGTTGCTTCACGAGCAAAGGACAATATCGATAGCCATAAGGCAGCTAAGATTTACGGGGGCAAAGTTTTCTTGTCATACTCTAATTCCTCTGCAAACCCAGCTCAACGACCTTGATTAGTTAGCTTAATATCTATAATTAAGCTTTATGTTAAGTGCTTTTCAGTTCCTGGTCTTGTGTAATTAAGATCTAATTAAGTTTATCTTTGTGTGTTATGGCTTAAGCAGCTTTTGTATGCTGCATCTATACTCTATAGCTATTGGCCAGTTGTGTTGTTGGGTGTTGCAAAATTCTAATAAAGATGCCATTATCTAACTAATTAGAAATTGTTATTTTTTTGGATTTTTACATTTTGGTATTTAATCTTTTACAGTTTTAGTTAAATGCATAAAATTAAAAAAATAGAAAATTAAATTCAAAATATTGCATGAAAACTAATATTTAAAGAGATTAAGCGATATTTTAATTTTATAATATAAAATTTGAATTTCATGTGACAAATATGAAAAATACATTAATAATTTTATTCATTCGAATCACAATCATTTGTTTAATATTCAAAAATTATATTAAAATGAAAATGTCATATATCTCTTTTAAATGTCAATCTTCACCTGCTCCATTAGCATAAGTAAAATGCTAACAAAAATACTTTTTTAACTGAATTATTATTTAGAAAGATTTTCAATTGTTAATTGACATTTTAAAATATTAAACACTAAAAACTCTAAAAAGTTTTTAAAACTATAATTAATGGACTCCCTCTAGAAAAAGCAAGTTGTGATAATATTTAAATGAAATATAAGAAAAATAAAATAATTTTATTGAATGTAATAACTTTTCAACTTAAAATTTTAATTAAGTAAAGTTTAAGAATAAATAATAAAGTAATTTTAATAAAAAGAAATGAAAATACAATCAATTAACATATTTTTAAAAAAGTCTTTTATGTTTATTTCTGAGCTTCTTTAGGCACAAAATTATCTATGTTTGATTTCAGATAAATAAACTATAATTTCATAAAATTACTATTTTCGTGAAAATAAAGCTTTTTTAGAAAAATTATACTAGTAACGGGAAACATCCTCTCTACTATATAGGTAAGGCTGCGTACTCTCATACCTACTCAGACCCTGCTTTGTTGCGAGATTTCGGATTGGGTGATGATGATGATGAAACAATATTGATTTGAGTCTTGATAATATATAAATATATATATTGATTAATTTCATAAGATTACAAAGTAAAATATTGTAAAGAGATTATATGTTCCCAATTATCAAATCAAAAGGATCTCTAAAACTAAATGCCAATTTATTAAGAGTTCTCTAAAAAGAACACTAAATTAGACTGAAAAGAGCTCCAACATGAGAAAAATCATTTCATCCATTTTATTTTGATTTTTTTAGGTGCATATATTGAGGAAATTCTGCAAATATTTAGACTTTTTGGTACTAAAATTATGAGAAGATTTTTCTCAAATTTTTATTTAATTTTATCTAATAAATTATATATTTTAGATAAATTATTTAACAAATTTGAATAATATATTACTTTCGGTTGATTATATTTATAATTTGGATCCATGAAGATCTTTATTCACTTCAACCTAAGCCAGAAAGGAACATTTTACCTGCCCTGGTCCAAAGATAAGGAAGAATAATAACAGGAAAAACAGATGAAAACACAACCATCGTAGGTCCTACAAGGGAAGCTCTTTTTTCCCTTTCCCTTTTACAAATGGAATAATATCCTTCTGAAACCTTGAAATTATATCAGCATCGAGAAAAAGTATTAATGGAATCTAATGCCGTGCCAAGCCAATATCAAGAACGAGCTATAGCTTGAAGTGGGATTAAGAACCTTTTGTTTAGGCAGAGGGAATGATTAGGATAAGAAAATAATATATCAGAAGGTATATTACTGACAGCATTATTTGAGAATCTAATGCAATCATATACATCGGATCAAAATAAGCCATATGGTTTGTTCCAAAAAAAAGGAAAAGGAAAAGGAAATCGAATGCTTAGAATTTTAAATGTTTTGCATAAATTTTCTTCTTTATTTCTAGTCGAGATTGAGAGAGTCTTTGATAATATCTTTCGATTCTGATTACTTTAAATTTTTTTAATGCTTGAGTTGAACTAATACAGTTTAAATTTGACCGAATTTTAAGTTAGGTTCAAGTCAAAAAGAGAATAGATCGGAATATAATATCTTTCTTTCAAAGGAATATAAAAAACTTGACTCCACTATGCAAAATGATACTATTTCCTTCGTTACATTAAGATCTAAAAGTGACCTACGTGTCTTAAAAATCTACACAAGGAAAATCAGATTATGCTCTAAGAGACACTATCAAAAAACTAAGGAGCTAAGCCATACCCTTAGGTTTCTATATAAGGAGACTCTTGCCTCAAACGTTCTAACCAAGCCAAACCAACTCTAACCAGTTTAGTTAGCTATTCTCTAAAACTCTAGTTGCTAGTGTGATCTATGGAAAATCAAGTAGATAGCTTCACTAGGACCGAACATAAACGCTTCACCATTATCGACCAACGCTTTTATGGTTATGGATGGTCATCAGTGCCGGCTGGAAAAGTTTCTTCAACTCAAGCACACAACAGTCGTTACCACCAACAGCATCACGACAACCACCAAGAGTGTGTCTATAACGGGCCTCAAATTTCCACGATAAAGGTGCCTGTTCTCTCGAGCAACGAGAAGGCTCATTGGTACGTGACGACCGAAAAGCCGACAGCCATGAATTGTGAGGAGGTAGCTAAGCTTTATGGTGGAATGGTTATTACAGATTATCGAAGGAAGAGGGTTTGAGTTTTAGGAGTTGATCACTGAGGTACTTAGGTGCATGCCTCTTTTTTATTAGGGAAGTACCTTCAAAAGCTTGTGATCTTTGATTATGGTATATAGCTATATAATAGGAGATGTATGTTATGGCCTTTCAAGATGGAGTATCGTCTCTGTAAATTATGACTTGTGTAATCGCATGCATGTTTGATATAAAATCTCAGTTGGATTTGGGGCATGAGCTAATCTTCTGAACCTAAAATTCAGTCTGAATCTTGAATTTTTTATAATTTGGATGGATCTAAAATTTAATTAATGAGAGCTTTTTCTATTCTATTTCTTCTTAATAGATTTCCTTATGCATGTTTCATGAGATTTTCTATGGTTAGATGGTAACATAGTGCATCAAAGATAGAAATTCTAGAACTCGAATCGATCCAACTAAATTTAGTTCAAAATTAATGGATTTGGATCAAGATCAAAAATTAAATAAAGTTTTAATAAAAGTTAATTTAAATGTAAATTAATAAAATTTTATACCCACAAAATTTTAAATTTAGAAATTTTCTATGAATTAAAAATTAAGATGTGATTTTGTATCTTAAGTGTATGTATAGCCCCTTAGAGGATAGTCGAGATGGTGGAGTGGGAGACATGGAGGCAAAAGGTCCTGTATTCGAATCCTCTTACTTACACTTTCTCGATCGAGCCTGTCGTACAGGACTTGCCTAGTACGAAGTACCCGATTGGCATAATTTACAGGCTATTGTGTCAATCCAGAGATTTATCCAGTGTGCATCTAAAAGTAACGACTGCGGATTCCTCCGTTTAAAAAAATCATCTTTTATTGGATTTTGCATGTAACTATTAAAGGAAAAGCACAATGTTTAACCTAATTAAAATATTTAATTTAAATCAAGGGTGAGAAAATTCCACCACTATTGAAATTTCTAATAGCAACCCAAATTTTGATTACACTAAATTAAGTATATTTTTATAACAATCCGTTTATCCACCTTCCATTTCTATAATAAAATATTAAAAGAGTTTTTGTTTCATTCTTATAATTAAAAATGACAACAAATCAGACAAACTTAAAGTAATAACTGAAAGACTAATAAAACAAAATTATTGGTTAATGTCATGATTAATCAATACAATTAGACTAACCCTATAATTGCAACATGCTAGATTTAAAAATTAGATGGACAAATACCTAAAAACTGAGGAACAATTGAGTCTATTGTTGTTTTCTGTGAAGCGGAACGAAAGAGATGCAGAAGATTAATTACTGCTATTCTAAACCCTATAAAACCCACACACAGTTCTCAATGGGATGACTGTATTTAAAGTTGGCTAGCAGTAGGGCCTCCTGTGCACTTCAAACATGGGCCAAGCTTACCCATTATAGCAAGTCCATGAACACAGGTCCAATGACACGTATGAGATCTTAATATCGAATTAATCAGGGTTTGTACAAAATTATGTTTATTATTTATTATGCTAGGCCACAAAATTAATGATAAAGTTCTATCAATAACATCATTTTAATTTCTATTAGCCTAGCTAAATCAAAACATAAAACTCAATCTCGACCTATGTCTAGTCCAATTCTAAATCTAATCAACTTGGGTTTTACCTTTTCAATTGAGGTCGGATGTGAGCAATTAATGCCAATACTACTTGCAATGTAGTTGCTGATTCTAGAGTGGATCCAGGAATATCCTCCACACCACCAACAATAACTTATTTTGCTTTTAAAAGGGATTGGTGAAACATAATACAAGTAGAAACAAACCTCAAAAATGCAAAGTTCTTTTTTCTTACTCCTAAATCCATGCAAAAACTACTGCCAATCATGATCTGGAACCGACCAAGTGTTAGACTCCTCCATAGATAGCATTTGACCTGTACCAGACCATCTCTTGCTGACCAAATAAATAAAGGACGCCATTGGAAGAGAGGTTTAGCCACAATTTTCATAACCTCTCGTCTTAGAGAGGGGGGCTTCTTTTTTATACCGTAATAACATTGAAGAGAGAACCAGACAGACAATCTGCAACTCCATTTCGATTCGGAGATAAGAATGGCAATGGCGGCCATATCACTGACATCTTCAGCAAATGCCGTTCTTCTCTCGTGCATTGTGATTCTATTGTCATCTTCCTCTGGTTGTGAGGCTCAGGGACGAGTTGGTGGCGGCAGGATTGGTGCTGGTGGTCATAAAAGAGACCCTTCTGAAACAGTCTTCAATGTTCTGAAATTTGGAGCGGTTCCTGATGGGAAGAAAGATAATGCCATAGTAAGCAATATAACTAAAAACGAACCCTTTCCGGGGTTTTCGTTCGTAAATTAATAACCTGATTGACTTGTTTCAGGAATTTATCAGGGCTTGGAGGGCTGCATGTGATTCTCCAGGAAAAGCAAGGCTAGTTATTCCAGCAGGGAATTTCATAGCAGGACCTATAGTTTTCCAAGGACCATGCAAAGGTCCTCCTCCCATTACCGTACAGCTCATAGGAAACGTGAAAGCTCTACCAGACATGAGCAGTTACTCCGAGGATTTCTGGATCACATTTGAGAAAATAGACGGCTTGATCGTTACTGGGACAGGCACTATCGATGGACAGGGTTCTCTTGTCTGGAAGTACAACGATTGTAAGAAAGGTGGTTCCTGCTCTATTTTGCCAGCCGTAAGCACTAACCTTACCTTATTGCAAAGTTTTGAATGTAGAAATTATATATTAAAGAGGATTAATTAAATATCGGATCATTACATAACATTTTATACATCATAGTAATTTATTTATAAATAGTAAAATAGTATTAGGTTACTTAAATTAAGAAATAACTTGTAGCATTACTTGTAATATAGTTAATTTATGCTATGGTCAACGTCAGATTGGGTCAAGTTAAACGTGGTTAGGACCCAATTCAAACACCGTTAGTGACTCAAGTCTGGTCATTATCATCGTCATTACGATATCATCCAATCCGAATCTCACATCACTGTAAAATTTGGAGAGGTCTAATAGTATACAACTTTACCTCTATAAAATAGAGAAGTTGTTTTCGGTAGACCCACATGTAATTATGACTCAAGTCTGTTCATATTATACTAAAATAATATTATTTTAAGTAATTGATACCAAAAAGAATAATAAAAATAGCAATAATAATAATGATAATAATTAGCAATTAGTTGTATAAAAAAAAAAAGAATGGCTATTTCAGTTTCAAGTTTCTAGCTGTTTCTAACTTTCATCTCTCTCTGGTCTGATCTGAATGGTTCATATACAGAACATAAAATTCAACCATGTCACCAATGCAGTCATAAGACAGTTCACTTCTGTCGATCCCATGGGCTTCCACATGGGCATTGTCTTGTCTCAAAACGTCAAGGTAAGACGTCTTCATATCCGAGCTCCTGGAGATAGCCCCAACACCGATGGTATTCACATCAGCCAATCTAGTCAAGTCAAAGTAGCCAGAAGCATCATCGAGACAGGTGACGATTGTATCGGTATCATCCAAGGAAGCACAGACATCAGTATCGTCAAAGTCACCTGTGGCCCTGGACATGGCATCAGGTAAAATGTTGCTCGTAATTGTGTCCGAATCGTTCGTAATTATCGTAGTTTATGATAATGATGTGTGTGTTGAATAACAGTGTTGGTAGCTTGGGGAAGTACCCAGATGAGAAGGATGTGAGAGGGATTTTGGTAAGGAACTGTACTTTGAAAGGGACAACCAACGGACTTAGGATCAAAACATGGGGAGGGTCACCACCAAGTCTAGCTTCCGACATGACTTACGAGAACATAATCATGGAAAACGTCAAGAACCCAATTATCATAGATCAATCCTATGGAAAAGCCAATGTGGTTCGTTGGTGTCTGTTTCTTTATTTTCTTCTTCATTATCAATCTTAACCAAAACCAACACCTTATTTTCTCATGCACAGCCATCCAAAGTGAAGATCAGCGATGTTCGGTTCACCAACGTTGTTGGAACAACAGTGTCGGACGTTGCAGTTGATCTCTCTTGCAGCCAACAGGTGCCATGTGAAGGAATTGAGTTGACTAACATTAACTTGAAGAACACTGGTCCTGAGCCGTTGACTTCCAACTGTGTGAATGCGAGAGTAAAGTACGCCGGAATGCAATTCCCACCACCTTGTCCAAAGTAGAAGACATGCTTGCGTTGAAGTTGAAAACTCGTTATTCTTTCCATTTGTATGGTCACACTGTAACTGAAGAAACAAAAACTCATGGTGGGAACTATTTTGAGCCAAACGATCGAAACTAATTGTTGTTGGATATATTTACTTGCCAAACCAAACTAAACTTAGTAACTTGTTTTATAATAATTTTTATTCTTATTTTAGTTCTCAAAACTGAATTAATAATTAAATAATTCAAATATATACAACATATTTTAATTCAATTTGTCATTGAATAAAATAATTATCGAAATAGAGTGGAAGATAATAATGATTACATTTTGATTTGATCAAACTTATTTTAATTTATTAATTTTAGATGAGTTTTATTTAATTTTAAAAATTAGTATTATTTGAATACAAATTTAATTGAATTAAATATTTAAATTCTAACTCAAAGTTGATATAATTAAGGCGAGAAGTAAATTTTTTGCTAGAGAACATATTTGACTAATTGATCCAATAAATCATTTATACATTCTCAAGTTAAAGTGCAAGAAAAAAATAATAACATAGAATTTGATTCTTTAATTTATAATGAGTTTGATATAATTTGTTATAATTGATTAAAATTTTAAAATTATTAAATTTAATATAAAATTAATCAAATCAAATTAAATTAAATTAAAAAATAATTTTAAATCTAATAAACAATAATAACAACATTCATTATAAAACTGGCTGATACGGTCAAATCTAATTTTACTCTAAGGGTCTGTTTGGTTTGAGGGTTATTAATGAAACGAATGAAACGTAATACACTTCTATCGTTTGGTTAAGGGTTTTATAATGGAATAAAATAGAAGCAGAAGGTTTCATGTTACATTCCATTCCATCATAAACAGTGAAAATAAGAAACTTCCGATTTGGAAGGTTTAGGATGAAACGTAAATTAATAAATACATACTACCTAATATACCCTCAATGATTTTTCTTAATACCAATTATTTCTTCCAACCCCCATTTTATATAATTAATAATATTTTATATTATTTATCCTTACGCTAATAATAATATTTTTATATTATTAATAAAAATTGTATATAATTAATAATAAAATAAAAAATTTAATAAAATTTTTATTAATAAAATAGAAAATATATAAAAAAGTATTCTTTAATTGTTTTTATATATTTCTAGATAAATAAACATTTTTTAAATATAAATTACATATAATAGAATAAAATTTATTATATAATTAATAATAAAATAATAAAACTTTTATTAACATTTTTATTATTTTAAAATAGAAAATATATAAAAAATTTATTTGTTATGGTTATATGTGACTTTTTAATTGAACATGATTTCTGTTTTAAAATCATAGCGTTAATCCTCTTGCAACAACCATTTTAATATCAGGGGTATAATAGTCATTTATTATACATTACATTCTATTTCATTCATCTTCCAAACAATGTTTCACTACGTTACATTACCAACTCTTCCATCATTTCCAAACAATTTTTCACTATATTACATTCCATTCCATTATAAATCGTTCAATTCCGTTTCGTTCAATTAATTAACATACAACTAAACAGACCCTTAGTTTATAGTTATCTGACAGTGAATCTTACTTGCCATATGGCAATGGGACACATTTTTATAAAATTTTGAAAATGGTGGAGTCCATTTTCTAGTCATTTAAAAAACTAATTACATGATGACGGAGGATATTTTTATTTAAAAATATAAAAAACAATATTATGTTAATATTGACGTGACATTTAATTGATAAAGAGTTAATCTCATTTAAATCCTTCATCTATTTGACATCTATTTTAAATATTTTAAAAATGTCAGATTTAGTTTGAACTAGTTTGAACGCTTTAAAACATTAGAATTTAAATTATATTTTATTATAAATCTTAATATTTAAAATGCAATTTTCTCCTTCGAATTTACAACCTCCAACACATAAAAAAAAAAGTATCAACTATAAACACTACTTCGACCACTACTAAAGAACAAGTTCAGCTGATTATTGATTGACCAATTAGCTACTTGAATCGGTATCACTAAAAGACCCGGCATGAAACTTTGTCATTCCCAACCATTGTATAAGATGGACAAAAGTTCAATTATAAGGTACAATTCCTTACCTGAAAAGTAAGTTTCGATCCATAAGAAAGATGAAATTCGAAGAGCAATGTTGGCATGACAGGTACCTACTTGTAGTAGAGTAGAGTTTTGCCTGTTTGTGCACAGCTCGATGCATGGAGAATCCACTATCTTTTCATGATTGGTGAACCATGAGAGGCTCAAGCGATCAGCTCTCCCACGTTACTGAGGCTTCAAAAAGTTGTAACCATTGGTATTGGAATTGTCTGCTTTATGCCAAAAGAAAATGCCAATCATGCTTGTTGGTGGTGGTCAAAGGGACAGAAACGCTATCGAATATCATCATCCTTTTGCTCTGGCAGTGCAGGGTTCTTCTCTCGGAGTCGGTCACCTAGTCCAAGTTTTGCATATTCAATTCAACGAACTAACTTAAACAGCTTGGAATGTGAAGATTTAATTCCTAAGATTGTGCTGCACCTGCTGGTTGACTTGTGCTTGCAAAACTTTCCAAGGGCAAGAACATTGTTATGGAAAGGAGAAGGTTTAAAGTCGAGTGATGGGTAGATACCCATAATCATCAATATCATAAACAGCAAATTTTTAATTTTTAAGTTAATTAGACTGAATTTTATTTATTTTAATATTTTTTGTTTCAATTTTTATATTTTGAAAAGTATCATGTACTTCTTTATAAATTGTTTAGTTATTATACAAAATTTGTTATATTTTGTTAAAATTTTCATAATAATAGATAATAAAATACAATAGAGAGTTTGTATGATAATTAAACAATAATAAATGAATAAATGATTTTCTTAAATAAAATATTAAAAATTAAAAATTTTGATATATTATTAATTCGTTTTAAAAAAATTATTTATTTATTTTTAATAATTAATAAAGTCTCATGATACAACCACTATTAAACTTAAAAATAAATTTCGCCTCTATAGTTATTTAATTCTTCAACATAATGTGATTTTTCATTTCAATTCTTTGATTAGTACAATTTAAATTTAATTGTTGAACATTAATTAGAAAATTTAGTAATGTCTTTATAAATGAAAATTCTATGCGGTGAAAAGGAAAAGCATATAATTAAAAGTGAATAGTATAAAAGATTTTCTTTGATTAACATTAATTAAAGTTTTAAAATGAAATTAAGTCAACGAATTCAGTACACAAGGCTTCTCGCTTTGTGAGAGTATAGGAAGAGTTATAACGTACACATCATTTTGTTTATAGCTGCGTTTAGATCTGCGGTGCGATGGAGATAAGTACTTATCCACCGCAGTTTTCAAACGCAGTCACATGTTTGAATCTGCAGGCGAATAGCCGGAGATTGGAGGAAAGTGTGGTGCTACTATAGAAATCGATAATTAGAAAGAGGGTTATGGTAGGAAAGTGTTTCTACAGTAAAAATTCTACTTTCCATTAATAACCTTTTGATAATTATTATTTTTCATTATACCCTCAACAAAATTAAGAAAACAAATCCTCGTCCTCTTCTCTATATTTCTTATTTTAATTTAATATTTTATTATTTATAATTTTAATTTTATATTACTAATAATATAATTTTATGAAATATTTTTTTACTAAATTTATTTTATTTATATTTAGTTATTTTAATTTAATATTTTATTATTTAAAATTTTAAATTTATACGATTAATAATATATTTTTTAATTATTTATACAACAATTAATAATTTATTAAATCAATGAGTTTTTAGTCATTTTATCTTTTTTCAGCAACCGCAACCGCATTTGCTAAATACCTATTTTCACATTTCAACAGTTACCATAATAACAATTCCAAACATATAATATCATTTCAGCAAGCTGATTTCAGCAGGTTATCAACAGCCACCACTCCCTTAAATCAAGTCTATATCTTTACACAGAACTGTTCATGTAATTAAAACGAAGTAATTAATAAAATTTAAAGCTAAATGAACTTTTTTCGACCCAAAATCCAAATAGTTCCTCCAAAGTCCAAAAGCTATAACTCAAAATCATCCCCAATTGTGGCAAAAGCAAACGTGCCAATTAGAGAAACTTGAGGAAGAATGGTTTAGACCTTTTCTTTTCACATGAAATTATCACCAGATAGAGGCAATTAATATTGGCATGAGCTAGAAG
>JAOTAY010000191.1:50955369-51002470 GCA_025629805.1 Erythroxylum baracoense
ATAATATTTTTATATTATTAATAAAAATTGTATATAATTAATAATAAAATAAAAAATTTAATAAAATTTTTATTAATGAAAATAGTAATATATAAAAATTTTTCTTTAATTGTTTGTATATATTTTTATATAAATAAATAATTTTTAATTATAAATCACATATAATAGAATAAAATGTATTAAATAATTAATAATAATAAATTATATATAATTAATAATAAAATAATAAAATTTTCATTATTTTAAAACAAAAAAATATAAAAAATTATTTGTTATGGTTGTGCGTAATTTTTTAATTGGACATAATTTCTATTTTAAAATCATAACGTTAAACCTTTTGTAACAACTATTTTAATATTAGGAGTATAATAGTCATTTATTATACCTTACATTTCATTTCATCTATCTTTCAAATAATGTTTCACTACATTATATTATAAACCCTTACATCCCTCCCAAATAAATTTTCACTATATTACATTTCATTTAATTATAAATTGTTCCATTCCGTTTCATTCTCTTCTATTAATTAACATCCAACCAACAACTCTAATTACAGAGAATTTAAATGTAAAACACAGCTACTATCACACGGTGTCGTTTCAATACCATAAACACTAGCATAAGCTCATATATAACAGAAACAGGGAGCCAGGAGAAGTGTGGGTGAGTGTACAATGGCGCATATTGCCACCAGGCGCAACTTAGCATCGACCCTAAAGCGAGCCCTATCTCTATCCTCTCGCTCTACACGTTATCGATCAACTCCGGCCCTTGTCGACAAATCCACAGTTCCTCAATTCTTGAGTCACTATTATATCAAAACTCAGACCCGGTTCAAGGCTTCCGGTTCGAACTACTCGCCCCTCAACGACGCGTCGCCGAACTGGAGCAACCGACCACCGAAGGAGACAATTCTTCTCGATGGCTGCGACTACGAGCACTGGCTCATTGTTATGGAGTTTCCCGAGGACCCAAAACCCTCTGAAGAGGAAATGATCAATAGCTATGTCAAAACCCTTGCAGCTGTTGTTGGAAGGTGACAAAAGATCGAAACTTTATTGAGTTGGGTTTTGGTTTCTGAGTGTGATTTTAACGTTTGGTTTGTTTTGGGTGATTTGTGGTCTGGGTTTTAGTGAGGAGGAGGCGAAGAAGAAGATTTACTCGGTTTGCACGACGACTTATACTGGGTTTGGTGCTTTGATTTCGGAGGAGCTTTCCTACAAAGTTAAAGGTGCTTCCTTTGATTCCCTACTTTTTAGGGTTTTAAGGTGTTTCTGTTTTTTGTTTTTTTCCCCCTCTCGTGGGGTTTAAGGGTTTCTGCTCTTTCTTTGGAGGGGTTTAGGGTTTTAATTTTACATTCTGGAATTTCATATTTTGTGTCTAAGATTATCTGTTACATGATTTGGTTGTTGATTGAATACGATAAGGACATGTTGATGTGAGTTCCAGTATAAGTTTTGAATTGTTCTGGATGATCATGTTAAATTTTGGATCTTCGACTTGGTAGTGTTTTGGATCATGTTAAGTATGTTCGTATTCAACTCTACGTTTCTAGGGTTCCGTTAGAGCTAACTAGGGTTCTTTCATTTCCTTGTTCTTTCTCCTTTTGAATAGGTTTGCCTGGTGTTCTCTGGGTATTGCCGGATTCATATCTTGATGTTCCTAACAAAGACTATGGAGGTTAGTAATCTTCCTGAAATAAGCTTACATATGGATTCTGTTTCATCTGTTTTCTTTCACATCATGCATAATGGAAGTTTCTCTTTCCATTTGTTGGTTTTGAATTCATTATCAGGGGACTTGTTCATTGATGGCAAGGTCATCCATAGACCTCAATACTGGTATAATGAAAGGCAACAAACTAGGAACAGACCTCGGCCAAGATATGACAGGCGCCGGGAAGCAATGCAAGTGGAAAGGAGAGAATCAATGCAAAGGCAGAACTGGGGCCAAGGTCAAACACAGCATGTCCAGCAGCATCCATCATCAATGAATGGCCAGAGTTCAACTCAGGGTGGAGGTGGGGACTTCTCTGTTAATCAAGGGCAGTTTAACCAGGGCAGTTCGTAAGAGTTAAATATTCAGGACAAGCGCCGAAATAGATCATAAGATTTTCAGATTTTCGGAACTTTGAGTGTAAGTTGAATGGTTTTGGACTTTGTTCTTCTGCGCTCCAATTCGAGCATCTTTAGATACCGATGGAATTGAAGATGGGACTGAGTTTGTTTTTACTCTTCTCTGCATTCTGGATCATCTTCGGTACTTGTTATGCCACATATTTATCTGAACTTCACCGATAGTATCAATTGAAATGCATCATGACCTCCAATGCCAATGAAGTTGTGTGCAATATATGTCTACTTTCCCAGTTAAAACATTTATCTTCCATTTTAGGTTCCAAAGTTTCTGATTCTTTTTCAAGATCTTGATCCATTTTGATCACATATATAGCATTAGACATGTAAAAGATCAAAAAGTCTAATATAGACCTAAATCTGCTTCATGTGTTTGTCTTCAATAAAAAGAAGTTATTATGGCCCTTTAGAAGGATAGTTTGAACTAATTCTTACTGCGGAGTATGCAGCTTACATATAATGTCCAGAGCTCTGAATGTCTTTATGCATTATCGAGAGATGATGATTGGTAGGGCTATAAGCTCAGAGCGAAGCCAAAATCTGATTTATAGGCCTGAGTTTGGACTGAAGTTTGATCGAGTTTTGATAAAGTGAATGTGAGCCCAATCTAACTTGGATTGTGCCTAGGAATGTCAGTAGGTCAGGCCCCGGCTTATGGTTTGGTAGGCTAAGATGGGTCGGCCCGGGGCCTGAGCTATGGCCTGACGGACTAAGGGAGGGCTAGGCTTTTTAAGCTAAAACCTTCCAAAACAATACCGTTTTGAAAATAACAGGCTGGTCGGCTTTGTCTGGACAGATCATGATTGAGCTGTAGCCCATCCGTAGTTCAGTTAATTCGGGTTAAAAGTGGGCTAGGTCGGGTCGATTGCCATCTCTAATTTTGCCCTAGCCTAATGATTTGTTTAAATGAATGTTAAAATATCTAACAGGTTTCTAAGAAAGTGACAATAGAATGACTAAACCAATGGTCTTTCTAGTAAGGAAATCTTGTAAGCTCCAGATTGATTTTGGATTTATGATTAAAAAATCAAATTGGGGAAGTTCAATTTTCAAAATTTTACGCTAGTCAATTTTTCAATTCAATTTTTAATTTTCGTTAGCTCTTATTATTAAAATTGATCAGTTTATTAATTAATCTGTCGATTTTTATAAATTAAATAAACTAATTAATTTTTTATTTAACAGCCTTTTTTAATTAAACTTTAATTTAAAGATTTAATTTTATTTCAAATTCTTCAATTTTATTTAATATTTAACTGATTTTATGATATTTAATACTAATTGAACGTTTTAAACTGTAAATTTCTTGTCTTATCAGTTTAACTTTTTGTCTGATTTTTAAAACATTTTGTTATACCTTCCACCATAAATTGGAAAAAAATTAGTTCACTAGTCAGTGTCAAGACTTAGATTAATTAAATTTATTGGGACATTTTTAATTCAAATAGTACCTTAAAACAAAAATTAAGTTTAAATTTTCACTTAAAAATTTAAAATTTATGTTATGACTTTTTTTGAGAAACGGAGAAACCTATAACCATTATCTTTTAGATGCACACTAGGTAAATATTCGGATTAAATAAATAGCCTGCAAATCACGCCAATTGAGTATTCCACACTAGGCAAATCCTGTATGACAGACTTAATCGAGAGAGCTTAAATAAGAGAATTTAAACACAAGACCTTTTAGTTTCATGTCCCCTACTCTACCAACTCGACCATCCCTAAGGGACACCTTGTGCATAAATATTTAACACCTCAAATTTTCTTTTTAGTTTGCCCTAATGAGATGATTTAGTTAGGGATGACAATTTTGATTAGTATAATCTAGTTCAAATCAATTTAAAAAATGGTATTATTATGTTTAAATTTAAGAAAATGATATTTAACTATTAATTTAAAAATTAATTAATTAAAGTAACCAAATTAAAGTTCTAATTTGGTTAGTTTTTATTTTTCTTTATTTTGTCAAATCACATCCCAAATATAGGCTCTCCAACACGAACCACGCTGTTATAAAAAAGCCACCGTTCTGAATCTCCGGCCATAGCCCGTTTATCTTCGTTTTTCTTGATCAGGGTCACGTTTTTTGTTCTCCATCTACTCTGGGATTGAACTCGTATCAAAGATCATCAGGTACGTTGCTGATTTCTCACAGATCATTGTTATTGTTCTTGTTGTTGGGATTTAGATAAAGACCAAAAATGAACTCGAATCATGGAAAAGGCTCATCTGGGTCCTTAAATAACTTCAATTTCGATTTGGGGGTCGGCACAGACAGACCCAAGTCGCTTAATGACCAAAAGAACAAAACTTTCTCTGCTTATTCATCGTCGACGCAACCGAAGCCCTCGTGGCAACCCAACAAGCCTTCGTGGTCTCACCAACCATCTACCACTGGTTTGAATACTTCAATGGTGGGTGATATTTTTGGGAAGAGTTGGAGCTCGACCGGTACCGGTTCTGGTTCTGGGATAGAGATTGCGGAGAAAAATCCGCAATTGTTTGGAGATCTGCTTAGTTCTGCTTTGGGGCAGGAAAATAAAGGTAATAGTAATGTCCCGTTGAAAAATGTCACGCCTAAACCGAATCAAGGTGCATATTCGATGGGTAATTTGGCTGATTCGTTGCCTAAAACGGATAGTTCAGCCAAAACTGGCGGAAGTTGGGGATCTAGTAATGCTTCTGGTGCTTATTCTGGTGGATATAACAAAAGTGTTAGCAATGTTAATGCTAATGTCAATAGTAAGGGTCCTAATTTGGGAGGTCCTCCAATGAAAGTTATGAATGGAGGTGGAACTGTGGGTTCCGTGAGTGGAAATAAAGACCCTTTTGGTTCATTGCTCGATTTTGGATTGAAACAGCAATCGGGTAGTCTGAACTCAGCGAGTAAAGATCAGAAATCTAATGCTGGTGATGATGGATTTGGATCATTTCAGAATGCTTCCAAATCGAGCACACCTACATTTCCATCAGGTGCTTTTGGTGGAAATAAGAGCGATTGCAGTGGATCAAATATAGGATCTAATTCCAGTTTGGATGATTTTGGCAAGGCCTTTTCTTCTCAAAAACAGCCTCCTATTCAAAATTCAAGTGATGATCCACTTGACATTTTCTCTACTTTTACCTCGGGAGCTACTGCAACACCATCTGGTGGAACTGGTGGGCAGCAGTTCTCTCAAGTTGATGATTGGGGATTGGATTCAGAGTTTGGAGGAGCTGGGAATGATGAGGGTGGGACCACCGTTGAGCTCGAAGGGCTTCCACCTCCACCTGCCGGGGTTACAGCTTCTTCGGCAATGAACAAGGGTATGGATCATCAAAAACAGGGACAGTATGCAGATGCCATCAAGTGGTTGTCTTGGGCTATTCTACTTCTTGAGAAAACAGGTGATAGTGCCTCTAGCTTGGAGGTTTTGTCATGCAGAGCTTCTTGTTATAAAGAAGTTGGAGAGTATAAGAAGGCTGTGGCTGACTGTTCCAAGGTAAAAATGTGTTTCTTCTTTTGCTTCATTGAATATGTTGTTTTAAATGTTCAATAAGGTAACCTTCAACTTTGTCACATAGATAAGTGAAATGAGGTAGGACCTTTCACCATTCTTGCCTTTTTCCTTGACATGCAAGTGTTGATATGGCCTATCAGAAGTATTGATTACTTCTTTATCACCAAGCATATCTAAGAATAGATGTTCCAGGTAGAATAAGTAATTAATCACTTTCCATTCAAAGGTAAATAATTTGACCAATCGTCCATGAAATTCTCTGTTGCGATTCCTTTTACTTCGAAGATATTGGATATTGCTTTCCTGTTGATCATATTATAGTTGTGCTTGTTCTGCTATAATGGAGTTGGGATATATATTGTTTTTGTTGATCTACAGGTGCTTGAACACGACAATGCAAATGTATCGGTCCTTGTACAGCGAGCACTTCTGTATGAAAGTATGGAGAAATACAAACTTGGGGCAGAAGACTTGAGGGCTGTCCTTAAGATTGATCCTGTTAATAGGATTGCTAGGAGTACTGTTCACCGATTGACTCAAATGGCGGGTTAGAGAGGTTCTGAAATCCATATTTGTATTTTAGGTTCCTCTGTTCGTTTAATACCTTCCCCTATTGCTAATCTGCCCGGGAACAAAACATTTACTCAATCCTTGTATCGCGATCGATAATGTGGGGTTTTACGTGTTATGAGTGTTTGGATTTTCATTTTTGTTTGTTGTCATCCATAGTTTTTCTGATATTAGTTGTCATCATCCTTATTTGAATCTCGCATACCAAATAATTTGTCACCATAGACTTCAGCTAATTATATTAGTTCTACACTTGGTTTCACCATAGAATGAACAGAAGATTACAGGCTGAGAAGGTCTGAAAAGTTGGGGAATATCTTGAACCTGCTATAGAATCTATGGATACTCTCAAGAGATCTATAAGTAACTTGATGAGCAGTAGCTGCTTCAAGATTGGAGGATAGGGACTTGCACTCCCTTCAGGTTTCAGAGTTTGCAAGGTACGTCCATTACTCTCATGTCTTGGTAGCTGTCATGACTTCCCATTTCAGAAGCTGCAGGAATCATAAGAAACGTGGCTTTGGTGACAAATTCCTGCTGATAAGTGGTCTTCTGCTAGAACTTAGAATCTGCCACTAAATAGGGGAAGGTAACTGAAATTTTCTCTCTTTAACCTGAATGTTGAATCTGAAAGCATCAAATATAGATACTAGAAAGACTGAGTTAGCAGAAAAGAAATATTGTTGTCAGTTGATAGATTTCCTACACTTTTCCAGTTCCGTTAAAAGGGTACACTCAGTCTTGATGAAACTATAGGATATATGTCCAGTTGGTGTCAAATTTAGTCATAAAGCAACAAACTTTCATTCAAGGTAACATAATAGTTTATAAATTACGTGTTTTAAATAAGTTATTTGACGAGTTAATAACTCAAATTAACCGATAAACTCGATCTAAATAATCCTTTTAAATCTTTATTATATACTCGAGTCTCGAGGCAAAGCTGCTAAGGTCTGGAAACTCCATCAACTTGATCTGCCCTTAAGAAAAGTCCATGATGAGCACAGCACGGGGCTAGAGAGAAGATGAAGAAAGCTGAGATATAGGAACTTGGAATGAGAATGGCAATGATCATGCAAAGAATAACAAAATAACAAAAAAGAAGCCATGAATGAGGTAAAGGAAGTGATATTGTTATTTAGGTTTTGTCTCTTAGAAAGATGGCAGTCCACTTGAGAGAAACAGAAAGTTTTCTGTTTCATCTTCAACTTCTTCCTTAGCCTGTTCCCTGAAACCCTGCAATTATACAATCAATGCAACTTTATATTAATATTATCCCCATAAAAGAGAAATACTGATCAATCATTTATTACCTTCGAAATTAAAAAAAGTCTTTTTGTGAATTTTGTGCTTGTGGTCCTTGTTTTATGAGGAAAAATAATAATAATAAATACCCATCTTTTATTTATAATAAAACTATTATTTAACAAAGTAACAATTTAAAACAAAAAATTGACATCAATTTAGTTAATACGACAATTTTAATTTTTGTTTCTAATCGACAACATTTTAAAGATGATTTTTCTATTTCAATCACAAATATTTACACTTCTAACATATTTTCGATAATAAAATAATTCATAATTATATAATGTAAAATTTTAAAAATATAAAACAATTATTATGTGAAATAAATTAGTTTGATAATGTAAAAGATAAGCTGATCAATCATAATTTTTTTATAACAAATTTACACTTTATATTCTCAAAACTTTTTATTCGACTGGCCTTTTGTTTTTTTAGTAATAAAGTATAATTGAATAAAATTAAAAAATTATTGAAAAAGATTGTCTTTATTTATTAAAAATTTTAAATAAAACTTAATCAATTTATTTTAGCTCATAATAAGTTTTTAATTTTTAAAAATTGATAAATTAATTAATAAATTTATCGATTTTTTAATAACAAAATTTATTAAAATAAATTAAATCAAAAAATTTAAAATCAAAATCAAAATAAAAAAAAGCCAAACGATTTAAAATTTTTATAGTTAAGTTTAAAACTGATTTTTAATAATTAAAAATTGATTTGAACCATATAAAAAATTTTCAAATACAATAATTTGAGAGTTAATTACTAGTTAAGAAAGTTATAAAAATCATTAAAAAATTTTACCATATGTATAATAAAAAGACAAATCATGGACTACTTTGCTACAACCTGATTCACTCTCCACCGTCCGATCATCTGTCATACGAGACAGACAGCGAACGTAAGTGCCGTAAAAAGCTTTATAAGCTTTGTCTGTTTGCGAGCAGTTTGATTGTAACCGTCACCTTATAAAAACTCCAAACCTATTAACTAAGTCTACAAAATGCAACAAATTGACTCTCTTTCTTCTCTCTCTCTCTGTGAAAATGTGTGGTGGTCCGTTTATCTCTGAATTCGAGCCGGTTGTTGGAGGCCGAAAATTGAGGCCGGAAGATCTATGTAATGAGCTTGACACCATCTCCGACCTCCTTGGCATAGGCTACACTAACAACAAAGTGTCTCGTGATCACATAGAAGTCCCAAAGCAACCCACCAACCAAGGTAGGTAACATCTTTTTCCTCAGAAAGTTCTGATGTGGGTCTTGTTTTTTATCGAATGTAACCCACTGGGTACTTGGAGATGGAAGTTTGAGCACCTGGGTCGTGATTTGTGGGTTCAAATAACGATAAAGTATGTATCTTTTAGCTAGTTCTTTTTTTTTTTGGGCTGATTATTGTTGCGTTCTGTTCATGGAGTAGTTGGTGATGAGGAAGTGAACAAGAAGAGCAGTACTCGACGAACCAGAAAGAACGTGTACAGAGGAATAAGGCAAAGACCGTGGGGCAAATGGGCGGCGGAGATAAGAGACCCTTTCAAAGGCGTTAGAGTCTGGCTCGGAACTTACAACACCGCCGAGGAAGCTGCACGCGCCTACGACGAAGCCGCCAAGCGCATCCGAGGCGAGAAGGCCAAGCTCAACTTTCCCCCACCGCCGGCAACCCCACCTCCGGCTAAGAGACGTTGCTATGAGCCCATGTTTGCTCCTCCAACTCCAACTCCAACTCCAGCTCCAAGCTACCCTCCTCAAACCACCACCTTCTCGCAACAAGTACCGTACACGGGCTATGGTACGGACGTGTACAACGTTCCCTTCGAGAAGAATGAGGTGGCGGGCGTGAACTTGAAGGAGCAAGGCTCGAGCTTTGATGTTGACTCGTTCTGGGGTCTGGAGCCGGAGCAAATGGCGGCCCAACTGAGGGGTTCGGTGGTGGAGGACGGTCTTTGGATATTCGATGATGACATTCCCAGCCACCATCAACAACAGGGCCGGTTCTCATTCTAAGCTAAAAATATTTTGTATAAATAAATAAAAAAAAGAACAATAATATTATGTAGAGAACTCTCTAGATTTGTTTCGTTTATGCTCATTTAGGGTTTTGCATGTGCTTTGGACCTTGAACTTCTGATGCTTAATGCTAAGTAATGTTGGTTTTCGTACATTTATATACATAAATCTAAATTTAAATCTTAATTATTCATAATTATTAAATTAATTACTTTGTAATTAACAAGCATGTGCCACGTCTTCTTTTGGGTCCTTTTTTGTTTGTTTTCATAATTATTTTGGTATTATCCCTTTTACATCTTCTTCTTATCTCTTCTTGTTTTATCTACTTGATTTCATAAAACAAAAACACGATGCTACTTTATTATTTATGTCGTTGGATATATGTAATTTGCTATGAATTAGTTGTTAAGATAATTTGTTATGCCTTTCATATTTTAGAATTATGGATTTTGGGTCTAAGGATGATCAATGTTTTTAAAAGTACATAAAGCATCTAAAATAGTACGAAAGATTCGTATTATTATAATTTGCACGTATGAGATATTTTGCAGTGACTAATTTTTACGATTAAATTACATCAATTTTTATCGTCCATTAAAGAAGTGGAAGGTTATATAAAAGAGATGACTATCTCATTTATGGAATCAAATTTTTTGTACCCATTATTTTGTACTAATTTTGTTCTATGCGATCTTATCTATACAAATATGTAGGACTTAAAAAAATATATGACCGAGATCATGTAAAACAGAATTAGTACAAGACAGTGAACATCTCCTCGTTTATAACAATCCAAAAAGTATCTAAATAAAGCATTAAAAGTGTCAAATAAAGTTCTTTTTAATTGAGTGCAGAATTGATTCAGACCAAATTGAAGCTTACCTCTTACTAATTTCGCAAAAGGAAGAACTTTGTAGACTGATACATTGAATTTTAGCTATATATAAATTGTAAATTATTTATTCTATATAAAATATTTAATAAATTAATAATTACTTTCTTAATCAACCATTCTATTAGAGTCTTCAAAGTGAATTACAATTCTACAAAGTAACTTGCACTTATTCTTGGGATTTGAACTATTACCTTTACTGAAATCAACAAACCACTTAGGTAAGGAATTTGAACCCAAAAAAAGAACAATTGGGTCAAAGTTTATTATTTATAAATTGATGTAAGTTAGGATAAGTCTGAAGTTGAAAAATACCTACCACTAATTTTTGTCGAGAAAACAAAAAAATACAGTTTCTGAATTTGTAACCTTATGTAGGTGCACTTATGGATCTTTAAATGTACATGAGAATAATGGCATTAAAAAATATCAATCAAGTATTCGTATGATTAACTTAGATAAACACAATAACTTATATTTAACAATATAAACTAACTTTTCACCTTTAAAGATCCGACTTAAGAGTTTCAAACTCAACATTAGCAACCAAATACATAGATTGCCCTTATTGTGAGACTTAACTCAACACCTTACAATACAAGTTGATAACCATGCATCACCTGTCTCCACATTCTTGAAGGCACCTATTTCTTTTAAGAGGATTTGCAACATGTTAAGCTCTAATAAGATTTTTCGCTTTGCATCGAATTAAACCACATGCTTCAAATGTATGAAAGAGATATAATTCTCTTTTTTACCGGAGTTAAATTGTGTATTATTAGACTTAAGCATACTTCAAACCCTTACCAAATTTCGAATGTCAGCAGAATTACCAGATAAAGTTGTTTTCGTAGATAAAGATGTTGAATTGTATTAAAAGAAATTACAATTCATTTAAAGTTTTAATAAAGATGAGTAAATAAGAAAAAAGATGCATTAAGATTAAACTTAACATCATCCTCCAAAAGAACAAAAGTAAAAAAAACAAGACTCGTGCACCCCACAAGCTAAAGATGACAATGCTGTCAAAACTTGAGAATTGACGTAAAGTTCACCCTACCAAAGACGATTGATAATTTACAAATGCACACACAAAAAATAATAGTTAGCATCATAGTCCAAAAAATAAGAAAATACAAGATGACCCGTGTACCCCACAAGCCAAAGATAACAATCGTGACAAAACGTAAGAATTGACCTGAAGTTTACCCTAATAAAAGACAGTTAAATAGATGAATCATCAATGCTAGGACATATAAACATATATATACAAATGCAACTTGCACACGCCCTGACAGACATAGAGGATAAAAGTAATGATTCTAAAGTCAAAAACAGAATTTAGAAATTTTGTCTTTGTAGGAGAAGATGCATGAACCCAATCTGTAGTGGGACCTAAGAATTATTTATATGTTATGTTATGGAATGATCAGTTTCAACCATCCACGTTCTCGCGTCACTTTTATTAAAATAAGAAAATAAGAAAATGACGTATCTAAAACACATACTTTATAAAATATTACCTGCCTTTGTCATAATCGTAATCTTCAAAGCTTTGAAACAATCAAGATAACTTTAATACTCTTCTTCAAAGTTAAAAACTTTAGAGATGACAACTTGGAAACGTCTAGTGAGGAGAACAATCTTGTCATGATTACATCTCCGACCTATTAATGGTTACATCACAACCTCAGTAATTAAAAATTACCAACTTAAAAACGCCTAGTGTTATGGTTATATCTACCACCTATTAATGGATCATACACAACTTCGGTAATTAAAATTACCTATCAACTATTTAGTAAAACTAATAAAAATCCTACACTAATTTGTATTTTTTAGATTTCAGGTAATAATGACTATGTATTTGAAACAGTCTGCACTTAATGCAATTAATATTACCATTGTAATTCTGGGACAAAGTATCTGCAAGTCTAAAAACTTAATCTCATCTAAATCCTAGTCAAATCGAGATCTAAATCATAGTTAAATCAAGTTTTACACTTGACACTTGTGTACTTACCTCACAGAACTAGGTCTTTTTGGGAAGAATCCATATCTGAAGACACAACCACGTTCAATATCAATGATACAAGTAAATGAAGTTGAGTCGAGAAAAATCAAAATGGTAAGAAACCAATGAAGTGTTAACCTCAGTTGAGCAACTTATACTAGATTGAGCACATCAAATGGACAAAAGTTCAGTAATATGCAATTTCTAATAGATAAACATCGACAAATCAAAGAGTCCAGACTGTTGTTTAAGAAACTGATCTGGGTAACCGGCTTCCTAGGCTGTGAAGGGAGCAAGTGACAGTAGGAATGAGGAATATGATCAGCTCTTAAAAAGAGAAAAACATATCCTGGATAGGCCTTACCACCGGTTTGAGACCATATAAAGGTTTTTTTCATGCGCAAATAGGAGATATACGGGTCTGAGATGAGGGAAAAATAGTATTTCGAACCAAATATGAAAGTCTTCACCAGTTTCAACACTGATATTTTAGCAACTAATCAAATAAATCTAAGCAGAAAAAGGAACAAGGTGGGTAGCTAATTCCTCGCCGAACAGATCAATGACTCCAGCTCCAAGCCAGATAACAGTAAGGAAACAGTTTGTGTTACCATAGGAAACTTTCACTTCAATGGTGGTAGTATACTCCACACAAACACATACCAAACTCAAAAGCTTAGAAAACCTGCAAGTGATAGATAAAAAAGCATATCAACCATTCTCCTATACGGCTTGTTAGTATCAAAGTATTTCACCTAAAAGCAATTGATCTATAACTCGATCCCCATTGGCCACTTCCTCGATATACAAACTCAAGCTCCGGTAGTCCCCTTTCAAGCATTTCACCAAAAACTTACCAACACCAGTCACCAAAACCTCAAACTAAATACTTAAAAGCACCCCTCCCATAAAGAACAAAATCATATCTATAAAACATCATATACAATAAAAATAAGGATACAAACAAGATCATCTGGTAGCCCATCCAAACTACATTTCAAATCATCACTATGACTTGCAGGTCTGAATCAGTATGGCTTGTTATTGTCGATGAATTTCACCCAAAAGCCAATGATCTCTAACTCAGATTCGTGTTTGCCCCTTCTCCCATATACAAACTCGAGCTCTGGTAGTCCCCTTTCAAGCATGTCACCAAATACTTACCAACACTAGTCTCCAACACCTCATCCTAACCTTAAAATCATCCATCTGCCCCCACAAAGAACCAAATAACATCTATAAAACATCATCTATAATGACAATCAGGAAATAAAAAAACAAGATCATGAAGCAAATCCTCCATATTTACATTTCACATCATCCCAATCCCATAAAGGAACAAGTCATATCTGTAGCAATCCTATACACGTAACTCAATGATGAATATCCTTACATTCATTATCGGTTCCTCTGACTGTAGAACATCAATGTATAATTCACATTCATACTTACACCTTAAATTAGTCCCTAAATTGATGATATATATTAACAGCATGAATTATTATTGTTCTATACAATTATGTACACCTAACTGTGAACAAAAGCCAAAAGAAATTAATTCGCAGATAAATATATACCAAATTAGGCAATCTTCTTCCTAGCAACTGCATCCTCAACAATCCTCAATACCTTCTTGAAGGAGAAATGCAAACAATTAGATAATGCAATCCAGCAGATAACCTCATAAACGAAACCATACGCAAAATTCAATGACGGCGACCACGACGGCTCGTCCCAGCTATGGCCATCGAAGCTCCATCCTCCGCCGCCGCCTCCGCCGCCGCCTCCCCAACTCCCAAATCCGCCACCGAACGTCCCGTCACCATCACCGTCACCTCCAAAGAACCAAAACTCCTCGCTGTCGCCGTCCTCGGAGTCTCCGCCGTGGTGTGTCCGCCGCGTGCGGCGCTTCTTGCGGAGAAGCGTCCGGCGAGCGACTGCAAAGGATGTCGATTTAACCGGCGGCCTGGCGATGGCATCCAGTATGGCCGCTGAGATCTGAACGGCGGCCCCGGTGGAAGAATCGGCGACGGCGATGAGATTTTGCTGTCGGAGGAGGATCGACGCAAATCCTAGGCCTTGTTGCGTTGCCATAGCCACAGTGTCGGCGATCAGAGAGATGTCCATCACCATCGTACACGACAATCGTCAATCAATAATACGAATTCGATGAAATCAAAACCGAGTTCGATGAATTTTCGATAACTTTGGGTAAAGACTTTTGATTAGAAAATGTGGAAAAAGAAAACAAAATCCATTTTGGAATTCTTCTTCGATTCGAAGATTGTGGACACGTATACGCAACGTGTCGCGTAATGGTGTTTATATAAAACGTCGTCGTTTCAAAGATCATAGGCGAAATCCGTAATTTAAAATGTATTGTTTTATCTAATTAAGAATGGTAATTAGATAATACTAGCCGACGAGTACTCTACAATAACACGTGTACATATAAATGACAAATTTACCCTTACAAATGCCACAATATCGGTTTTACCACTCTCATCGTCGCTATGTTCCGTCGTCCTTCAGCTCACTCGCTCTTACCGTCCACCATATGACCATTTCACTTCCTATTCCTCTCCCGCGACTCTACCACTCTTCTCCATTCGTCATTCGCGCGTGCCCAACATTCTCCTTCTCTCTCCCTCGGCGACGACCTTCCCTCATCATGTCCGCACTGGTCGAGCTCCGCGACGCGGCTGATTTCCGTAACCTTGTCTCGCCCTCCGGCCTCATCTCCATCGCTGGCTTCGGTTCTCTTCTCTCCGGTACGTACTCCGATCATCTACAGATACTGTATATCTGTTTTTATACATTCGAATTTGTGTTCCTAATCTGACGGGGGATTGCAGAGAGAAGCGCACGAAGCACATTCCCGGAGTTGGCGAATTTCAGAGTCGCGCGATTGAACGAATTCCGTCGCGTGTTCGCTCACGTGGCCCCGATCTTCTTCGAACGAGGGATCGCCAAGCCTGAAACTAAGGTCAAATGAAGAGTACAATTTGTTAGTAACTGTTATTGGATACGAATTGTTTCCGACGGGTTTTTTGCAGGAGATTTCGAGCTTGAGTGTGGAGCATTGTGAAGGTGAAACTCTTGTAGTTACTGTGTTTGAGATCAAAGAATCAGAGGTACATAGGGTCATTCAGTCTTTCGAGTTCATGTTAGAAATTGAAATTTAGACTCTATCTGATCGGAATTTTTTGGTATTTGTGAAGTTAGATTCCTGCTTTCATGGAGAGAGAACTTGAATTTCGGTTTCTAGCTGTAAGTTGTTGGATTATGATCACTGGTCATTGTAATGCTTAATTATACTTGATGGGTACTTATTACTTGGTGTAAAGCAACTTTCTTTTGTTTCTTATGATTCTTTGCTCCTTCTCTTCTTTTCTTTTACAGGTTGTTCCTGAAACTTTGGAAGGGAAGCCCTTTCATAATCCAGCGGTATGTTTGCCTTTTGAAGTTGCTTAATTATGTTTTGCTTCTTTTGGGTGATAAGTTGTAGAAGTCTTGTTGACAATAATTAATGGATGTGGCGCTTTTGGTAACAGGTGCTCTGTGCTCGTTACAGCGACGAGGAATTTTTTCGAATTAGATGCAAAGGTAATCTTCTTGATGCATATAGGGAAGGAAAGTGATACCCAACTTTGTAGATTTTGTGACGGAAAAATGTTAGGTGATTTCTTATCATTCTGAAGCTATATGATGTATCAAGGGAGGTTTAAGTTGAATTCAAGAACAGATGGTCCTGTGTTTCTTTATATGCATGAATGATGCATAACATGAGATTTTAGGTTTTGAAATATCCTCTTTTACATGTTCCTTAGCTTAGCCGCAGTTCATATGCTGCATTTTACATCTTTTCGTCTCATTTGCTGCAAGACCAGGGAATAAAAGTTAGGTGATTTTCTTGCAGGAAGCCCAGAGATTTTCTTCCAGCATTATGGAAGGTATAATATCGATAAGATCTGGAGAGACGACATCTTCCCTTGTCGTGCTTATCTTCGACATTGGTAAGTACTATTCTCAAGAATGCGGTAGAAAAACTCACCTGATTATCTTCTCAAACGCTTATAAGATGATGATATTGCTTGGCTGATTTTGCCTTGTCCATTTATAAGATGAAAATGTTTAAGTTGTCAGGGATGATTGTTTTACTCTCTGGAAGCAAGTTTTTGATATGCGCAAGCTTTTTATTTTGAGTATATGAAATAATAAGTGATAAATCTTATTCAGTGATTAAAAGGAGAATCATGTGCAAAGTTTTTATACAAAAGTTTGAGCCAGAGAGAAGAAGAAAAGGTTGTGCATTTGCATATTTGAAGAGATCTGAAGTCAGCGGGGAAAAGGTTCCACGGCGTGAACCTCCTCCCCAAGACGGCGTCATTTTGGTTTAACAGCCCAATACGATATCATTTTATTTTGAAGGTTTAAGAAACTCAAGATCAAAATTGTTTTGAGGTGGCCTGGTTTGGACCATTTCCATTCTGATCATCAGAATGTCTCCTTGACATTAATAGGACTTCAATGAAATGTCTCTAAATGCCTTTGCTTTCTATAAAGCCCTTTTTGTTCTCAGCTTACTTGTACAGAAAAGCTCTAGGCTGATAAGGTATAATTCCAGTGTTTTGGCGGCAAGAAATCTAGGTGATGAAGCATACAACAACTTTTTGGATCGCACATTTCTCGGAGACCGTAAAACGACCATCCGCAAGTATCTTGCAACAACAGGTGCAGGGATAATGGAGGAAGAGCCCCCAGAGTCTCTAAGGAGCCGATACGGTGGCTGATAAGGTAATGACGCTGTCTATCCATGGGCATAGCAAAATAAGATAAAGAGTAACTTTTATACTTGTGTTCATTCCTGGAGTTGGTTTATGTTGATTTTACCATTGGAACCTGTATCTGTAGAGACATTAGGACATTTAAGCCAGTTGCTAGCAAATGATGCTTCACAATGCACGAGCTTATAGGCAACCAAATTCAGAACATTCTTGTATGAGTAATCCGAGTTTCAGCTAAGGACTCTGCAAAAAGCTGAACTTTTTATGGTGTGGTCTGCCCCAATCACGATCTCAATAACTTGCCACCGTCCTCCTCCCCCTTTGTCGCCCACGTCCGACTCATTGCAGAGTAAAAAACACCATAGCGCCGGCAGCGGTCGCCAAGGTCCGCTCCCGGAGTCAAAGCCCCAATGACGGATAACTACATTAACATGCAATGTACGGTAGATGCTTAACTTTAAACTTTTTCTAATTGTAATATTGTACTTGAAAATTACTAAAAAAATTGTTATAATATTAACAAATCTAGTTACCTCAACATAATTCTTTTTTTATATTGATGGATTTCGGAATTATTATTTTATAAATACATATTGAATACAGCGATTTAAAATTAAATTATTTAATGAATCGATAATTTAAAAATAAATATCAAACTCGATTTGAGTAGTATCTTCACCGCTACGATCGTTACACTGAGACATAATTTGATTTGATTTGATCCAATCGAACTTAGGTGGTGCTTAGTTGATGGATTTGGGAAGGGATTAATAAGTAAGGAATGGAAAGTGAGTGATTGGTTGTTGATTATCACTATTGAGGTAATAGTTTGATATTCTACTTTTGGAGAATTCTTCATATCTTCCATTTAGTAGAGGAATAAAATTTATTCCTTAGTAGTGACTTTTTTTTAAAATATTTTTAATACTAATTAATTAAAATATAATTCATTCGTTAATTAAAATATTGTAATTAATTAATTAAAATATAACTATTCATTAATTAAAATATTGTAATTAATTAATTAAAAATAATTAATTAACTAGTTATAATATAATTAATTAATTAATTAAAATATAATAAATTTTTATTCTCAATATTTTTTTACAAACTAATTATTATCAATGACAATGCAAATCATTCATTTCTTTTAACCAATCATCATAATTATAATGATAATATTCGTTCTTATTTCTAACTATATTCATTCACGTTCTTATTATTATTTTCCGTACGAATTAACCTCCCTTCAAGGTTAGGCTTCAAGGTAAAGTAAGATTGATTAAATTGCAACTAAATAATTGGACTCGAATTAAAAAAAATAGACTAAAATTTAATAAAAAAATTATGTCGGCTTGAGTGGATACAGGTTGTATTTAAACCACATATAAGAAGATTACGTTGGGTTAAGTCAGAAGTGTTCTGGGCCAAACTTGACCCGTTACCAACCTGACATGGAATCTGGCCTTTGTGAATGAGTCCAAAGTAGACCAGTCCCGCGCCTACCTGCAATTTCACAGAAACAATCATTTTTCCACCATTTTTAGCATACCTAGGAAAAGGAAGCTATGCATTGGCCAAATCGACTCATGTGGTCTTTGGTATTACAAACCCTAATCTTGGAAATTGGCATCCAATTGTATATATATTAAAGTTTCATAGGCTATGCTACACTATATATATATATATATATATATAAAGGAATCTCCATAAACATGTTGTCTATTATATGCAAAAGTCCATGTATTTGGGAGCTCAATGAGCTATATCTATGCAACTGTTCCCTATATAACTTTTTTTTAAAAACATACTCACTATTTTTAAATGCGTATTAGATAAATCTATGAATTGACGCAATAGTCCATAAATAATTCAATCATCCTCTTCTTTGAACAATGCAATTAAAATATTAAATTAAAGCTTTTAATATGAATTTAAAAATGTGAAAATCAAAACCAAATTTAGTAGTAGGTCAACTCTATCAATGAAATTTGAAGTCCTCCCCCGACCTTTGTGCACTCTTTTTTGGGAAATTAAGAAATAAGACATCCCAAGGTTATTTTTCACCTACCCCGTTTGTCACTTTTGTGTACACTTTGTTAAGCTGAGCACTATATGCTCACACCCAGTGCCAGTGGACGGTCCAGCTTCACGAGTGGCTCCTGATGTGATTCAATATCATTTACTCCATATAGGTTTTCTTAACTAATTGCAATCTTGTGTGAAAGTCTTTTAGTTTTGAATCGTTGATTTGTTAAGTGATTTGTAATTAATTAGGGTAGTAATGGGTTGGATTAAGCCTATGTAAGACCTAAGTTCGAGTTTAGATTTAAAATTTATTAAGTTCGAGTTTGGATTTAACGAAATTGAAATACTTGAATCCAAGCTCCAATATACTTAATTTTAAATTATCGGGTTGTTATTTAATTTAATTAAAGCTTATAATAAATTAAGGTGGCAACTAATTATACAAATCCACATAATTCAAAGTCTAATTTAAAATTTCAAAATTTTAAAATATAATTTTAAATCTAAACTCGAACTCAATCAGATATATTTTGATTTATTTATTTTCGAGTAATTCATCCCAAATTTTTATAATTTTTCGGTTTTGAAAAAAAATTGTTAAAATTGAACAAAAATCTATTTAAACTTAAACACACAAGTTCACCCTAAATCTTAATTAAACCGAGATTTATCCGTTAATTTTGTACTTATTTGTATCCAAAAAAAGTGAAGATTGCAATTCTTTGATTAAAAAAGAATTATACAACTTTCGGTGGGGTTTAAATAGGGTTTAAGGTCATGAAGTTATGAGATTCAAGACTTGAAATTTGGTTTTTTGAATTTGATGACCTTTGAGCAATTACTATTTGCTAATTAGTAACTAAGAGCTTAAGATAAACGAGTGATTAAGAGCCTCCACTTGGCATAATTAACGTTAATCTCTCACCCTCCCCTATTCCCTCTTCTCTTCTCTTCCCACCAACTGATCCACTTTCAAAATTCTGTCCCGCAAACTTGGCTCTTTTATCTTAACCGCTCCACCTATGGATCACTAATCATTCTCTCTTCTTTAAAACGAAAACCAAAAATAACGCACCACCCCTCCACCATTAAATTCTCTCCACCAGCTTTTACTGTTCGTCGTTGTGAATTCTCTAATTGTTTTTTGTATACCCTTTTGGCTAAAGTCTTGATCTTTGTTTCTCCCCTGAAAAATGGGACCTGAATCAGATTCCAAATCCAAGTTGGTGGTTCAGATTTGCTCCTTTTCGACCAGCTTAGTCACCTGTAAACACAGGCAGATTTACGGCTCTGTTTCTTCGCGTTTTATTGATTGGTATCGCCTTCTTGGAGTACGAACATCGACCTTTTTCTTGTTCTTTTGGTTTGATTGATGAAAGCTTGTGTCTTTGTATCTAATTCAGGTTCTTTGATTGTCTGTATTCTTTATGCAGGTTGATGAAGATTCGGACATGGAAGTTATCAGAAAGCAATATCGAAAACTGGGTATGGTTCAATCGGTGGAGTTGGTGTTGTTTTGTTTTTGTTTATGATTTGCTTGAAGATGTTAGTTTAGGTACTGTTTTCTTTGCAGCTTTGCAGCTTCATCCTGACAAGAACAAGCACCCCAAAGCTGAAATTGCATTCAAGCTAGTTTTGGAGGTCAGTTCGTGTGTTTCTGCATAAAATTTGTCTGTCTGATGAGTATGGAAAAGCTCATTTCTTTGTGGGTATGTAAAACCAAAATGTTGTCTGATCTGATGTAACTATCAGGAAATTGTTAAAAATGTTGTCAGTTCCACAGGTTCTGGGAATGATTAATGTCCACATCCATTAAAAGGGTGGATGAAACATTAGCAGAAAACAAAAGATATCATCTTTTAGAACTAACCAAAACCGAGAATTTCTCAGATTGTGTTAAAAAAGAAAACAAAACCTTTTTCAGGCTTATTCATGTCTATCCAACGATTCTAAGAGAAGAGATTTCAACCTGGTGAGGCGTAAACACTTCTGTATCGACTGCAAAAGAATCCCTTATGCTCCAAAGGCTAAAGAACTGAGGGATGCTTCGAGATCATCTTGTGTTAGACAGGAGGAGCTGAGAAACATCAAAGAGAGGTTCAGAGAGGAAGCCATTGTTATGGAAAGATGCCTGAGGACCAACTCTGCAACTAGAAACGAATACCCAGTTTTTAATCTGTCAGACAGATTGTTTCAGAACCGCGATTCTCGCAAAGAATCACCTGTTTTTGATCCCTCAAACTACATGTTCCAGGGATATCCTCATATCAGGAACAGGATTTACGGAGAACCAACTAGTTTTTCGTGCTCCCAGAGAAGTAACCTGTACAGTAGTAATGGCCAATGGCCAAGAACACGTGATTATCCAATATTTGAGAACAGATCAAGCGGTCAAATGTTCAAGCACAAATCTACCTGTGTTCGTTCATGACTGAAATGCAGGTTCTTTTTTTTGCAATTTCAAGTGAAAATGTTTTGTTTATATTCTCTGATTTTCTGGCAAACTTGAACTCCAAAGCAAATAAAAGGTAATTAAAATTAGGAATAACAATCAACTAGATAGTCCATACTTTTTAAAACATATATCTAAATCTAAAAAGAATTAATAGAGTTGAATCTAAATTTAATGAAACATAAATAAGCAGGTCTAAAAATAGAATTTTATTTAGTTGTTAATGTTAATATAATTATATTTTTAGTACTGATAATAATTATATATTAGATAAAATTTAAAGATAAATTCTTTTAATTAATTAAATATATTCTAATTTCTTATATAATATTTATTAATAAATTATAAATAAAAATTATTTTATTTTATTAAAATAAATTATTTTAAAACTAAATCCTATTTGTAAACTAAATATATTTTAATTATTAAATCAAAATTTTATTTAAAAATTATATTTTGAAGATATTTTAAATTTAATTATATTATTAATAACTATTAAATTAATTAATTTAATTGTTATTAATAATAATTTAATTTAAATTGAATTAATTATAAAATTTAATTAAATAAATCTAATATAAAATTAAATTATTCATAATTCTTACTAATAGTTAATATATCAAATAATATACATTTAGATGATAGTTAGTCCGCTTATAAAAAAACATAAACAGAAAGTAAAAACCAAATTTTTGGATTTTTCATAAATTTTGATAATCGGAAGAAACCAAAATTAAAAATCGAAAACTCAAACAAACAAATATTTTTATTTAAATCGAAAATAAAAACTAAAAACTAAAAAATAGATAGAAACAAATAGACTCTTAAATTTGTAATTTTTGATATTTTCTACTTTTTTTAAAATTAAAGTTACGTCACTATAAAATTAAGGATAACGATACGTCTAAAAAGAACTAGTAAATCGGAGTCCAAATTTAATAAAATGTAAATAAATAAGTCTAAACTTGAGTCTATTTACAATGTGTAAATTTAAGTTTTAGTATATTTAAACTTAATTTGTTTTTGGTTGTTTGTTTTTATTTTCAAATTCAGTTAAAAAAACTTGTTTATTTGAATTTTTAATTTCTGTTTTTTGTTTTGGTTTCTTTCAGTTTTCAAAAATTATGAAAACTATAAAAGTGGTTTTTATTTCCTATTTTTGTTTTGTTTTCATAATCTGATTTACCATCATTTAAATATATATTATTTAATCATTAATGAAAATTATGAATAATTTAATTCAAGATTATATATTTAATAAATTAAAATTAATTATCCATAAAAATTATGACTAATTTTATTTCATTTAATTTTTATAATTAAATTATATGTAATTAAAATTTAATAATTATTAATAAATATAATTAAAATTAAAATATATAAATATTTGAATAAAATTTGATTTAATAATTAAAATATATTTCAAAAAAATATTAATTTATAATACAATTTTAAATTTTAAATTATTTATTTTATTAAAATAACATAATTTTATTAATAATTTGTTAATAACTATTATACAAGAGATTAAATAAATTTATTTAATTAAAAATAATTTATCTTTAAGTTTTATCTAAAATGTAATTATTATCAGTGATTAAAATATAACTATATCAACGTTAATAATCAAACAAGTTTTTATTATTATTTGAAAGAAAAATAGAAAAAACTGAAAACGAAAACTGAAAATTACATATGAAAAATAGAAATAGAACCAAATATACGAGTGGAGTTATTTTGGATTTAATTTGAGTGTTTTTATATTTTTTATTAAAATAACAATGAATAACAAAACTACTACAGGAACAAATTTTATTGCATAAACTTAATGTCACAGTACAATTCAGACAATGATTCACAAGATGTCATGTAAAATTTTCTAAATTGGGCTTTGGAGTTTGGACCGAACTCATAAACTCATTATAAGCAAACCGGGCTTCTAATTATAGTACAAACAAACAGACATCCTCGTGTTGATTTGATTGTTGAGGAGTACGTGCATATTAATTTTTTTTTTCAATTATTCTGTTTTAATTATGTTTATTAAATTTTATTTATATATTTATGCACGTCAATATATAGATGAAATTTAATATAACATAATAAGAATACCATAAACAAAACAAAAGATTTGATCCTCCATGAGTACAAATAATTTATATACAAATAAGAGTTTTGATTCAAGTTTTGTTTAGATTATTCGTTTTGGTTTTGACTTTTTTAAACTTAAAAATAAAAATAACATCATTGTGAGAAATTAAATTAAAAAGACTGTGAAGGCGTTTAGGACATTCAAATTAGATGTTAAATCAACTCTCAATTTAAATTTGACACTCAAAAGTGCATTTCGAACCTCAACATTTATAACAAAATATAATTTAAAACTAAATCGAACTCTAATTTTTCCGACGCGTTCAAAACATATTCTAAATGAACGTAAAATTTGACGAGATTAACTCTCCCTCGAGTAAATGTTATATCAATACTGATATCGTATTTTTTAATATTTTCAAAATAAAAATAATTCATCTTATCACATAATATATTTTTTAGATTAATTAGAAAGTAGTTCTACTGTTATATGACAATAGGTTCACTATTATATATTAAGTCTCACTAATATTGTAATTCACTTTTATACATTTTAAATAGTGAATTTCAACTATCATGTAACTAAAAGAATTAAATTTTATTAAAAATAATATTGCATTAATATGGACATAATATTTATCTGACAGTAGAGATGTTCGGCCCGATAGGTTGGGATGGGTCGGCCGATAGTCCGACTTGCCATATTTTTTTAAAGAAAAACTTAAAAAATAACTTCGTTTTTAAGGTAACGGTTAAGTCACAGATCCAGTCAATTCGAGCTAAAATCTAGTCAAGCCGATCCGAGTCAGACGAGTTTTGACGTCCCTAACTGACAGAGAGTTAAATTTTCTAGTTACTTCAAATCTATTTTGTATGTTTTGAATTTAATTTACATTCTTTAATAGGACTCCATTTTGTAGTTTATTATGAACGTCATTCCTACGTGTGGCTTTGTACAGAAAAATGTAAGCTGTTAGCAGTCGACGTCCATGATCCATGAAGGGGTTTGGTTAGAAACTTGGTCGAAAGCAGGAATGGAGTTTTGCAGGATTTGTAACATTGAGGCAACATCGGATTCTGATGGCTACCAGGTTTTGGCCTGTGTCCATATTTTCACTGTATGGAAATGGAACCACCAAACATAGGATGCTCCAGTTGTTAGAAGTACCGAAGTTGAAGAACCGACCATTAATGCTATTCCTAACTAGGAGGACAACATGACCTGCTGTAGTTTGAGAATGGTTAGTTTATGAAATTTGGTCGACCATGATTAAATTTGATAATGGGTCGGACCAAATTAAACTAATTGGTTCGAATTTAATTTAAAATTTTATTAAATTTGAATTATAAAACTAAACTTAAAATTATATAATTGGTTCGAATTTAATTTAAAATTTTATTAAGTTTGAATTATAAAACTAAACTTAAAATTATTTCATTTTGAATCAGCTCGACTTATTCAACTGTTACAGTTAAATTTTAAGTTAATATCTAAATTCAAGTTTGGTCAGATTTATTAATTTTAAATTAGATCCGAGCTAATTTAAAAAATCAAATTTATCACCTTAAGTTCTAAATTTCTAATAATATAACAAATCATTAATTGCTTATAATAAGATAATAATTTTGAATTAAATGATAGAATTTAAATTAATTAACATTAATATTTTTAATATATCTTTATTTCAAGGATTTATATATCAATTGTAAAAAATATATATGGAGAAATATAATTCAAGCCACAAAAAATAAATAGATAAATATTTTTATTACACTTATATAATAATAGATATACATGAATCTATGGGTTGTGACTTGTGATGGCAAGTGTTGTGTTCTGTCTAGTGATTGAAGACAGCCTGGCAATTCATGATTCAAGTGGGTCCCACCAGCCTCCAAATCCTCTGTGCCACTTACCCAATACCAACCCTGTGCTACTTCATCCTAACCATCCATTCATATGGGTCCCACATAAATGGATGGCTAGGATAGAGTGGCACAGGGTTAATATTGGGTAGATGGTACAAAGGATCAAGTCCCGTCCCACCAACCCAATTGGCCAATTCCCAGTTGTCCTTTTCTTCTTCTTCTTGACACTGTTTAATTTTACTTCTTTAGGAATACTGCTTACGTGTCGAGTTACAGCTGCCATGTCAGCAAAACGACACGCAGTTCCCCACAAACAAAATGTCAGTAAAACAGAGGATCTTACTGGTTGTACTGTTCTGTACCAAAGTTCAGCTGTTTTTTTCACTTGCTCTGTTTGTCTAATTCGAGTTACAGTTTGAACTTTGAATTATTATCGTAATTTGTCGTAATGCAATTTAAGTTCCTTAATATTGTCGGTCAGAGACGTTATTAATCATATAAATGTGAATAGGATCTTACTGTAATCCTTTGACTCTGCTTACTGTGTTTGCCATTTTTGTTGCGTCTTATTTGTATATAATAAATGCTCATAATACACAAGCTTGCATAGAGCTGCTCTGGTTCTATTGCTTCTTCTTCTTCTTCTTTCTTGGTTTCTGCTTTTGTTTTGCTTTTTTCTTTTGATTCCCTTTTGAGGGTGTGACAGATTGTTTGTTCTGTTTGCTGTTTTGGAAACAAACTCTGTCCTTGTCTTCCTTTGGCTGTCATTCTTGTGAAGAGGCTTTGACCCCATGAAGGTGCCAGTAAGTATGTTTTCCTTTTTGTCCACTGAAATCTGGGTTTTGTGTGCTTTACTGATTTCTTACATGGTCTTGCTAAATCTGCAATCTTTTCTTTTCGTGTTGCACGTATGATTCGATTCTCGTTCATGTTCTTCCTGCCGCTCATTTGGCCCAACTTAGCTTTTCTTGGATGATGACAGAGCTTTTTAGTTTCGAATTGTTTATCACACTAACTTGTGTTTGTTTGGAGTTACGAAAATCAACCTTCAATGCCCATTTGTGTGTTTTTGTGGTTGGTTTTGCAAACAATTTGTGGTTAGTTTGTGAATATTCATACTCACGAATTCTGAATCCATTCAATGGAGCAAGAGTCCGGCTGGTCTCCATTCTTGTCTGTCTACTGAGATCACTTTGTGTTTGTTATAATGATCAAGACGAATCTGCAATTATAGAACACATTCCAAGTATGCCTTCCACTGTTTCAGGTGGCACTGATCTTACTGCTGGTACTGATAGACCAAATTGGAACTGCAGTTGGTGAAGGAAACGATGGAGTGTGTGACAATAAGCCAAGGTGGGAGCCAAGACCACACAGTGTGTCCATTTTGGAGTTTGGTGCCATTGGAGATGGCAAAACCTTGAATACCATTGCTTTTCAGAATGCCATTTTCTATCTCAAGTCCTTTGCAGACAAGGGCGGTGCTCAGCTATATGTGCCGCCGGGTATGTGGCTCACCGGAAGTTTCAATCTCACTAGCCATCTTACCCTCTTCTTGGAGAAAGGTGCTGTCATTCTTGGATCTCAGGTAATTTCAACCTCCTTTTTCAACAATGTTGCACATTTTTTGCCCTCTATTCTTTCCACCATCCAGTTTTGTGCATAAGCAATAGAGCTGGAGCAATCTTCAATCAAAGAACTAACTGGTGAGTTTTGTATGCAATTAGGACCCCTTTCATTGGGAAATCGTGGAGCCCTTGCCTTCGTATGGTCGCGGGATAGATCTTCCCGGCAATAGGTACAGGAGTTTGATAAATGGATATATGGTGAAGGATGTAGTCATAACTGGTGAGTTGTTTCTAATTCCTTCTGATACTGTTTGTTTTTCATATAAAATCAATAGTCTCAATCTGATAACCTGCTATAGGTGATAACGGATCCATCGACGGCCAGGGTTCGGTTTGGTGGGAATGGTTTGAGTCCAATTGCTTGAATTACAGCCGGCCCAATCTTGTGGAACTTGTAGATTCTGAAGATGTAGTAGTATCAAACCTTTCCTTTGCAAATGCTCCTGCATACAGCATACATCCAGTTTATTGCAGGTAATTTTTGCTTATGAAGAGCTGCTAATCATCACTTGATTGGAAGACTTAACATTTGTGTAATTGAATCCAATGCAGTAATGTGCTTATAAAAAATATCTCCGTTTCTGCACCTCCTGAATCTCCTTTCACGATCGGGATAGTACCAGGTTCGTGGAATAGTTTCGTTAGTTTAGTTTGGCATGGTCTTCCGAAAGAAATTGCAGTCATTACAATATTATTTGATACAGTCATATTCTATCTGTAATCACCATGTCAAAAGGAAGATATCATCTATCTGATAACTAATGATCGATGCAATATTGGTTTGAAAGAGACAAGTTATCATATAAAACAACTTGAGAAAATGAAATGTCGCAGAGTTTACTTGGTCTTTGTCAGAATTGTTTCTATTTATGACACTGATAAAGAATTTGACTGATGAACAGTTGGTCGACTCTGTTATCTGCTGCAAAGTTACCTTTACTGCATCAAAATATTTTATTGAATTGTTTCTGTAAAATCTCAGATTCTTCGAATAATGTATGTATAGAGGATAGCTGCATCGAAACGGGTTATGATGCAATATCGCTTAAGAGTGGTTGGGATGAATATGGTATTGCTTACAACAGACCTACCACAGATGTACAGATAAGAAGGGTCCACCTTCAATCATCTTCAGGCTCATGTATTGCCTTTGGCAGTGCAATGTCTGGTGGCATTTCTGATGTGCATGTGGAGCATGTCCACCTATATAACTCCATTAGTGGCATTGAGTTCAGGACAACCAAGGGCAGGGGTGGCTACATCAGAAGGATCATTATATCAGATGTTGAACTGGAAAACATCAATATTGCATTTGGCGCTATAGGTGACTGTGGAACACATCCGGACGACAAATTTGATCGTAATGCTCTACCAATTCTTGACCAGATAATGTTGCGGAACATTGTCGGTACGAACATCACCATTGCTGGGAATTTTACAGGAATTCAGGAATCTCCTTTCACCTCTATTTGCCTATTTAATGTCACCTTACATACTTATACTTCCTCATCTCCCTGGCTATGCTCCAATGTGATTGGCTTTTCGACATCTGTTGTTCCAGAACCATGCCCTGAGCTCGAGAGCTCATGTTCGAGTTTTTCCTCCGTTTGCTATGCCATCCTGGATTCTTATGGCAAATCTGCAACATTATGAATCCTTTCCTGTACAGTATAGTCAAGAATTCTTCTACAGATTACTGTCAGTAGTTCAGATTCTTTCCAATAAAGAGATATGTCCAAGCATTTGCTACTTTGTTATCTGGTTTTTATCTTCAGATTATTCGTACAGCTTCATTTCTTCATTCATGTGTAAGAAAATTTTTTGGTTGTGCTGTTGTTTTATTTTTTATTTTGATGTTTTCATTGTAATCCAAGGAACTCATCACCTTCCTTCAATTTGTCTATTTCCAAAGGAAAAACTGTAAATGACTAATAAAATGCATATTAATACTTATAACAAAACAAAGTCTCTTTGCTTCTATTGCTGATTTTAGTTTTTGTTTTGATCTTTAGATCTAATAGACAAGAATGTTTGGTTCATAGGCCATTTTCTAATTTTTATAATCTTTAAAAATAAGATTAGATTTTAAATTTTCGTTTTATTAAATCTTAATTTTTAGTTAATTAGATAAATATTATTATTTGTTACAAATAAATATTTAAGATTATGATATTTTAATTACTCAATATTAAATATTTGGATTAAAGATTTGGACATGAAGTTTTGAATCTACATATACATTTTTAATGTCTCCATGGCGTGGATGAGTTGGTTGAGTAAGGGGCATCGGGTCAAAAGATCCTGTGATCGAATTCTCCTCCCTGTACTCTCTCGATTGAGCCTGTCGTATAGGGTTTATTTAGTGTGGAGTATTCGGTTGGTGTGATTTGCAGGTTATTGCGTCAATCCAGAGATTTATCCAGTGTACATCCAAAGGATAGAAGCTGTGGGTTTCTCCGTTATAAAAAAAACATTTTTAATGCCCATTCAAAATTCATAACATGTCATATTTACAACGACGACGGCCTAATAAAAATTTCATCGGTAACGTGAAATTTGGGACAGTCCAATATTACACAGGCATACCTTTAATTAGTATAAAGTCCGTTTCCAAATGACACACATGAAAAAGAAAATTAAAATTAAAATTAAAATTAAAATAACTTATATAACTTTTATTTTTATTATTAATCTTCCCAAAAACTAATAATTATTTAAATAATAGATATTAAAGAATTAAAAAATATAATTTAAAATTTATGTAAAAGTTTAATTTTAAAATTTTCAATATAAAAATGAAGCTCTTATTAAATTAATATTACCAAGCCAATTTTAGTATTTTTTTGTTATTAAAAGGATTTGAAATTTGAATTACTTTATTTTCCTATAAATTATTAAATTGGTCTTAACTAGAGATAATATTGGGCTAATTTAGAATAGAAGAGAAAAGCCCAATTTTGAATTTTCTTTTTCTTGTTTTTTTGGTGAAAAAAGAACCAACGGAAGCAGAAGAAGAAGAAGAAGGCTCAAAGCCTAGCTAGTTGCCACCACTTAAGTTCTTTCGTCTCCGACTCACTGCAAAGCTCTGTTCTTTTTTCATGATCTTATTGTTACAAAGTCGCTTCAAAGGACAAATTCTCCGTTAGTTGGATATTTCCGTTTGTGTACTCAACGTAGAGAGCTGAAATTCATTGGAAGAAGATAGAGTGGAAGAGGAAGAACGTTCAGATAGCTACACAAGCGTAAAGAGGTATTCTTTTTTCAATAAATATCTAAGCAAAAAGATATACCCTTTTCTGGGTCTTCTCTGGTTTGGGGTTTTAGGAGGGTTTTACATGGAACTAGTACTTTGTGGGATATAATAGGTAAAGGGTATTATTGATAATGCTAAGAGGGTTATTCCCGAATACGCTTTGCTTGGTTTCAGAAGTTGGACCCCCTTTTTCTCTTGTTTGTGTGCGTGAGTGTGTGGAAGATATGATTTTGTTTGCTTTTGAATGCATGAGAGTTGCTTTTGGAATGTGATTTTGTGCACCACGAGGAATACTTTTCATTTTGATTTGCTGCTTGGATTTTCAGGATCATGGTCACAACTAATATCAGGGACATCTTGACTACCTTTAGTCCTTCGTTGGATTACTTCGCAATTAATTCTGGAGATGGCCGAATAAAGGTGATCTGAAAAACTCTTTCGATTCTACTAAAGTTGGGGATTTTAAAACTGACCATGCTTTATATGAGTGAAAAGTTTGCATATTAATATCTTTTGTTAATTCTCATGGCTCGCTTGGAAACAATGTAATGAACCTGCTTTGTTCTTCTCAGGTTTGGGACAGTTTAAGTGGTCAACTGCAAACTGAGTTTACGGACATAGCATCTAGTGATGCGGATTTATACACTACTGAAAGAGGACACCTGTCAGTTGATTACACGTGTATGAAATGGTTGTCTCTTGACCGGAAGGTTTGCAATTTCTTTTTGAACTTATTGAAAGTTATTCTGCAATCGTTCTTAATGATGTGTCTCAATGCCATTTACTTTCTGACGCATTTTTGTGTGTATCATTGCAGAAGAAAAGGAAACTAGGAAGTTCATTGCTAGTTTTAGGAACTGGCAGTGGGGATGTCTTGGCACTTGATGTGTCTTCTGGTCAATTGAAGTGGTCTCTTAATGATTGCCATCCTGGGTGAGTTACTTGCTGCATACTGTTGTAATTTATCATATTTGAGTGAAAATGATTTTCTTTTTCTCTGAATTCACCAAGTCACTGTTAGTTATAAACATTGATTTGCACTATGGATATTCTTACCCATAAATCTGCTAGGTTGAGTTTGGAGTTCTCTTAGTTTTTGGTTTAGCTTTCCATCTGATTGATCACTTTCTTGGTTGTTCCTATTCCACTCATTCTATTTCTGTGTTTTTCCTTTTTTGTGGAAAACTTAATCTTATGCCTTATTTGTATTACATTGTATTTTCAATTGTGGTTAACTGTTTCCTTCTGGTACTATTGTTGAGAAATACTGACAAAAAGGAAGGCCAATGGCAGCGATTGAACGGTGATAGCTGAATATTTAATCTGATGCCTTTGCCGGTTTAATCTGTAACTGGAATCTTTTAAGTTGAATTTATGAAACAATTACGCATGATTTATGCCCAGAAATGTTATGTCTTGCAAATTTGTGTTGTCAAGACTAGTGTTCTTTGAGTGTTACAACTTAAGATGTCTTTCAATTTCTAGCCTTCATCGTGAAGTGTCAAGATATGGGCCTTGATACTGCTCTTTTACCATGTGTTTTGGTTTCTTTTGTAGTTTCCTTATGTTCTATCAACAATTTAAAACTTGTTTTTCCTGTTCCTTCTCTTGTCACCCCTTGCTCTCCATTTCTTCTCTTGATATTCTCAGTCATGCTTGTTTTGATCAGTAACTTGATCCTGTATTAGAAGTTTCTTAACTGCTATGTAGAGAGATGTTTGAGAGGAAGAGTGAAAAGTTTATTGTTGTATTGAAGCTACTATCCTTTATTGGGTGGCGCTCTTTATCAACTATAAGTGACTTCAACTCTGATTTACTATTAGCTCAGATCTTCTTTGTTGTTAACGTGCAGGGGGGTCAATGCCATCTCATTTTCAACACAGGATTCGTGTATCTACACTGCAGGTGTTGATGGAATGATTTGCATAATTGATCCACTAACAGGAAACATGTCAGGGAAGTTTAGAGCTTCTGCAAAAGCTATATCCTCCAACTCTGTTTCTTCAGGTATGTTTGTTATATACACTTTTAGTGTTCTAGCTTTTGTTCTGTTTACAACCGTACTTGACCATTCTATGAATTAGTTTTTCCTGGAAAATTTAGAATTTATTTAGAGGGTGTAAACATACAATGGCTTACGGTCTTGATTTTACCAAACACATTTGAATTAACTAGGGATATATACTAGGGAAATGTATAATTAGTTTTTTTCATTATGTTTACTTGGGTGGATATCTATGGACATCAGATGGGAAGATGTTAGCTACTGCAGCTGCACAATTGAAGGTTTTCAGTTGTTCTGATCACAAGAAGATACAGAAATTTTCTGGTCATCCTGTGAGTGTTGATTTCCATCTGCTGGTTTTCTTAAATTCCCTTCCCAACATTGATTATGCATTAGATTGTTTTTGCATATGCTTTTGTAATTTGTAATATCTGTTTTTAGTAAGAAAATGTTCTTTCTCATAATCAACAGGGAACCATTCGTTTTATGATTTTTACTGAAGATGGAAACTATATTCTCTCATCTGCTGTTGGTGAAAGATATGTTGCAATATGGAGAATTGATGGAAGCAAAAGGCAATCAGCAAGCTGTGTTCTTGCAATGGAGCACCCTGCTGTGTACCTTGACTGCAAATGTTTCAGGTCTGATGGAGTTGACGATGTGGGCCTTTATGTGTTGGCCATTTCAGAAGCTGGTGTGTGTTATACATGGTGCGGACAGAATGTGGAGGAGTTACGCAATGCCAAGCCCACAAAAGTTATAGTGTCTTCTGATGAATCTGTTTCTAAACCCTATAAGGGTCCAGTACCCGCAATATTTGCTGCAAAAATTCAAGGCATTTCTGGATCCAGTGTTGCACAAGTGTTCATTGCCTATGGTTTACTGGTAAAGCCCATGTTTCAGAAAGTGTTGGTGCATTCTGGAACAGACATGAGGCTTAATAGCTCTCATGATGGTATTCTGCTTCCAGTTCATCAGTCTGTTACTAAACCTAAGAAAGGAATGGGAGCACAAAATGCAGGTAACTACCTGAGATTGGCAGTGGACCTTAGTCCTAAAGCTGCCAGCTACTACCCGATTATTTCGTGTTTTGTTGACGTGACACTGATTGACAAACTTAATAGATTCCCTGTGCACTAGGATCTCTCTAGGGTTCTTCCCTGTATTAATTACCCTTATTTGGTGGTAGTTTTCTGCATTTTAGTTTTCTGCCTATTCCCTAATCAATTTGCAAGTAATTCAACAGTTACTGCATTAGACCGTGCAAATGTGGAGGATGCCTTGCTTCCTATTCCAAGAGTTTCTGATATTTATCAGAAAAAGGTGAAACATAAAAAGAAGAGCAATGAAGCAGCTATGGGTAGTCTGATGGAGAATGATGATCAAGCTGAGCTTGTGGAGAAGAAAGGTGAAATTACTATCTTATAGAAATATATACAGTACGTGTGAACATAATTAATCCATGTTTTTGTTATTTCAGATCATCGATAAACATTAAATTGTTCCACCACATTTTCTGATCCTAGCCAAAACTTGATGTCTTCACTTCTACTTATAATTGTAGCTGTTCTTTCATTGAAAACATTGAAAAAGTGGAAAAGAGTACATCAATTTATTTGTCGGGGACTCTGGTGATTGCATTTTTTAAATTGAAATATTTAGTCCTTTTGTAAGTTTTATTGTCATCACTGCAGGTAGAGAAAGCCATAATTTTAGAGCTTGGAGTCACTTTGAAGATACATTTTTTGATACCTCATGTTTGGAACATTTTGTACATGCTTCCAGATTGCTAGGACTGACACTGCTGGAATTTGGTAAAAGACTGCTAGATGCCCTGGTAGTTTAGTTGGATAAAGTAGAAGAGGACGTGAAATGAAATGGAAATTAAAGTGAGAGCTAAGGAAAGAAAGGAAAGCCAAGAAAGATTATGAACATAATGCATAAGAGTCGAATCTATTTTGATAATAGCCAATAAGTGTGTTTTGTTAGGACTTGTGCTTGTGCTTGTCTGCTCCTGTACTTGACGAGACTAAGATATAAGGAAGCACCACATTTTGTAGCGACATCTTTTGCTTGCCAACTGCCATTCAGTATTTAAGTTTTAACTTCTTGAAATGTCTAGAATTATGCCATTCTCTTTCTGCTTGGACTAATGGCTAATGTTGTGGGTATGTTCAGATGAAATGATTGATGTACCATCAATCTGCTTGGAGAAGCAGCTGAGACAATTAAATTTACTTACTCATGAAGATGAAAAGACACTTGACTCTGCAATGCATATGGGTATTGATCTTCAAGCTGATATCCCACAAAAGGAGGTCTGTTCTTTGCTTAAGTGAACCTGGTCTGTTTTGTAATTATTTTGGTTATTGTCATTATGTCAAAGGGATTTCTACTAGGTGTTGTCATTGTAGTTGTTGTTTTTGGTCATTGTCATTATGAATAACACAAGGGTCAATATTTCTCCTCTGCTGCTAGCCCCCACCGAATAAAATAAAAATTAAAAGAGTAAAATGGAAGTCAACATCAATATGAATGAATTGGTATAGGCTTCACTCATCTTATTGGGTTTTATTGGTTGTTTTCTACCAGATGAGGGCAGCTGTATTGTCTATGGGGCCAAGCAATGCTATCAAGTTTCTGGAAATCTTGATGATCGTATGGCAGTCTAGGTTTGTTTTTGTTATTCTCTAAGATCAAATTTGATATTTGAGATTCTTCAGCATAGGAGTCTGCCATTTACAAAACTATATTGGCCTTTCCCTTTCTGCTTTAATTTGTTATACGGAGTGTTTGCTTTGACTTGGGCATCTCTTTCATAAAGTTCTGCAAATCTTCTTGTAACATCGTACTAAAAAACTGTTACTGCTGTTAACTAAGATTCTTTGTCTACATCAGAACACATAAGGGAAAGTTAGTTCTACCATGGATCTACTGTATATTGGTCAATTATGGCCATCATATCGCAGCTCAAGATGAAGCCCAGATTCTTGATTCCTTATTGAAGGTAGAATTTGACTATAAGAAAATTTTTTTTTGTTGCTCTTTCTGTGCTAGTATCTTACCTCACCTCAATTCGAAATAAATGCTTTCATATTTTACAATGTCTCTTTTTCTAGATCACCAAATCCAGAGAGGTGGCTACTCAACCTTTATTTCAACTATCTGGTCGATTGCAGCTTGTAAAAGCACAGGTTAGTTCCCATCATTGCTCTGATTCATTGTTTCATGTTATTTTAATGGTATTTGATTCACTTTTTTAATCCTTTGACAGATTGACAAAGCTGCTATGGGGAAAACTGATATGTCATCACCTAGTCACCAGATGGATGATGACGAGGATGGTGATGAAGACATTGATGAGTGTCGTTATGGGGAAGAAGACGATGAATCTGAGTTAAGTAGCGATATTGACAGCTAGGGTAGTGAATTGATAGTACTGTTTTGAGTTCTCTCTCAATTTTGCATTTAGGTTTTTGGTATTTAAGCCATTTTCTTTGAATGGTTATTACTTCATTCTGTTTAAATCCAAGTAATGAACTCCAACTTAAACAATGAATCAGTATTTCTGATCTTTGATTTCTATTGATTGGTGAAAGCTTTGACTCAATGGCATCTCCGTTTCAGACAATACTATTTGACGGCTAGTTTACAAGCACCTATGCACATTATCCTGATCATGTCCTAATAATACCAACCTTCATTTTATTTGCATTTTTACTCTGTAAATCTGTAATGTTAGTCATATGAAATAGGATTGCTTGCCAATTGTAGTGATTGGACACGGCAACATTTTGTAGTTGCTAAATTTCTGTATCTTTTGGGTAACATGACAACTGAAAACCTTGAGCTGTGCTTCTGCGGTAGTTAGCATCTTCCCATCTGATATGTAGCTGCTATCAGAAAACCTTTTGATGCAAAAGAACTTAGTCTACGAGAGAAATAAAAGAGGAAAGATTAATCAATCACAAGCTTTAATTTGGTGGGATGAAGATTGGGAATTGAATTGAAATTGAAGATAAAGGCTGAAATTCGTATTGCGTTAGGATTCCTTATTAGATAGGAAGTAGTAGTATTATGTTATTCTATTTTAGATATGTTATCCTAGTTGAATAGGACTTATAGAATTTCTATTATATTAGGATTTAAATTAGAAATCCTTTTCCTACTAGAATAAGGATTCTAAGAACACTATGTATATGTACTTGGTCTTTCATTAATAAGAAGCAATCTGTTGTTTTTCTACAAACTTGAGTTTTCAATTACAAGGTGTGATGCTCTCTCCTAAGAGTGATTCCTAGTTTCTACCATCCATTCTTTGTGTTCTTCACCAAATTCCAGCAACAACCCTAACCTAAATTCCAGCCCTCTCATACCTATGTTCAAACCATCTTAAACCCTAAAATTCCAGCAATCAAACCTTAACTTTCCAGCTTTACAAAATCTGAAAATTCTGCATTCCTAGCCAAAATTCAACCTTGAAACCTAATATTCCAGCAGCCTAATACCATCCACCCTTCCTAATTTTGTGCTTTTAACTACTAGTTCATAATTCTTCTATTGTCCTACATCACCTTTGTCCTAACACTAATAGTTGTTTATAAAATCCCTACCTGTAGCACTTTTTGGAAGTCTATAGTTGGAAATCCTACCATTACATGTTCACATTGAGAATTTAAGTATACAGTGTAAATAGGACTGATCTGAGTGATTTGTTTGATCATTTTCTTGGTAATTCTTTTATGAAAATCTATAATATTACTTGTCCTTTTTGAGTTCACCTATGAATTATTCTAGATTATATTTGCTTTATTGCAAGAGGCTTCATCTTTAGTTAGGCTACTAGCAAAATTGGTTTTGACAGAGAGAAGTCCTATTTGTTGACATGACAAAACACAATTTTAAATGCATCCATTTGTAGCACACGTTTAGTTCTTTACAGGATTGTTCTAAAAAAATTCATATAACAAAAAGGAAGTCTAGAGGAGCAGTGCCTTGGAAACGGAATGCAGGGAATTGATTCTTACTGCCCATACAAGTTTAGAATCTGGTTCTATCGTGGATCAACGTTTTCACATGCTTGTTAGGAAATATTGCAGCCATCAGAATTCTGTTATTCTTCTGTTTGACAATTAATTGATTTCTGTATTTCCTCGACACGAAACAAGGGTCCCTCCTCTCTATCATTTTCTCCCTGCCTGACCCTTTTTACACTATCCTGCATGCATTTGGATTTTCATCACTGAACATAGATGTGATGTTTCCATTTTGATTATTCTCTTGATACTCATCATTGTAATGGTCCATCCTGCCGCCATAAAATGTTGCTCGCGGCAGTGGCGACTGTATATACTCGTGACTAGTAACATATTGAGATGGCCGATATGTGTTGTAGCTTTGTGTGACGTGGATTGGCTGTATTGGCTCTGGTGAAAATCTTGGTCCATTGCCGCCATATCTATTCCAGTGACCTGTGTAATTATCTCCATAGCCATATCTATGGTTGTCATAATCTGTTGCCGGAGGGTGTTGGTATCTGATGTGAACTTCTCCTTGATCTTTGGGTCCATGTCTATAGTTGTCATAATCTGGTGCTGGAGGGTGGTGGTTTATGGTATGAACTTCTCCTTCATCTCTGGGTACAGAGGCTTGTGGATTAGGTTGGCTTACATTAGTATCTTGCGTAGGAGGTGTTGGTGATGGTTTCTCTTCCGATGGTGGATCTTTTGGCGGTGCTGCTGGTGGTTCAGCGGCTGGTGCTTCTGCTGGAGGAGGGTTAGCAGTATCAGAGGCTGATGGTGGCGAAGAACCACCTTCAGGTTGTTGTTGACATTGTTCCGATGGCTGGGCAGCAGGAGGCTCTGTTGATTCTGAGTGAGAACAGATAATGGCCATCTTCCTAGTTTTCCTAATGGCTCTGACAATTTTCTCTGGATCTGCCCATCCGGTTATTGTCAACTTTTGTTGGGGAAGATCAACATATATATGAGATATACCTGAGCAACTTGCAACATTAATCTACATCGGAAATGATGAATCCCCGGATGATGATGATGATTCTTGAAGAACAACACTAACAGGAATTTGTCAGACATATTACCATCTTACCATCAACGCCATGCAGTGCCTTCTTGATCTTCTGCACACACCCGTTGCAGTCCATCCGGACTCCTATCTCGGTGACTCGAGGTTTCTGCAATTTGAGAAGGAAAGCCACTCATGAATGGTTATAGAAACAAACTCAAACTCTGATGCTCAAACTAAGTCATGCCATGTTAAGGTTCATTTCTGCAGAAAGTATATATGTATATATCTGGTCTCAGCAGGTATTGGAATGCAAAGAACATACCTCTAACTCTTGAGCCATTAGGGAACGGAGAGAGGAAGAGGCAGAGAATGGAGGAACAATTAATATGGGAGATGAAAGGGATGTTTGGTGGAAAGAGTACAATTGAAGAATCAATGTACAGGTGAGGTGACATTTGTTTTGGGCATGGAGGAAGAATATATGAAAGGCAAAAGCAAAAGGAATCTTCTTTACCTTGTGATAAGACAAGAAAGAGGAAGATTCTTGCTAGCATATTTGCAATTTATAGCAACAGTCAATCTTTATTTATCTTGGGCCTCTTATGAAAATTTGTTTTGTAACTCACTTTGATTGGTTTATAGGTTAAAAACTTATGATGTAACTCTTTTGAAACTTATCGTTGAAATATTTCACGAGCCTAAGAGTTGTAGCAAGAAAGGCTTTTTCGATTCATGTAGTATAACATCACGTATCTTGAGTTTTTGTTACCCTATGTGCCCTCTTACTAAGGGTTACCCTGCACGGTCGTTTTTATAAATTAATACTCTATAAATTAGTTAGTTATCGTTATTATATAATAGTTTTTTATAATTCTAATAATTTAAATAATTTTAATTAATAATAAGACAACAATTATGTGAAAGATCATCATATAATTTTAGTCTCACACATATCATTAATTCATAATTTGTTAAAATTATAAAGTTGTGTATAATAAAATACAATATTTTCTTAAATTTAATGTGAACTTTTCCTTCCGACCGATCCTTTACAAGTTAGTGCAAAGCTGCTAATGTGAACGGACCTTTACGAGTAGGGACCATGTAGAGATATTCCCTATTTGATTATTATAGTTTTTAGTTAATTATTTTCTTTACATATAAATAATATTAGTGGATGATTGTCTTTTAGCTTTGCTTTGATAAAGTCATAGTTCTGATTGATGAGCTTTACTTAATAATTGAACATTTTTAAGTAAAGTTGATTGTTTCAAAAGGGCTCTTTTAAACCACAAATTTAAAGAAACATGTTGTTATTGAAGGCAAATAGATATGTAAAGTAGACTTTGGTACTCACCAAAGCTGTACTAATAGGTTGTTTTTTTTTACTGAAGGTATCTAATGATTGAGCGAACGGATTGTTTTGCTTATGGAAAGTACCTAATAGGCTGTTTTTTTTACTGAAAATTCCTAGTAATTATGTCAACGGGCTGTTTTGTTCATCGAAGAAGTGCCAACGACTGTTTTTCTTACCAAAAGTGCCTAAATTTGGTTTGATTAACTTCTAATTCAATGAAATAAATTTAGTTTGATCATATTTCAATTTATCCCGGTTTCAAAAGTAATAAGAAATCAACTATAACGATTCAATTTTTTAAAATAATATTATTTTAAAAAATAATGTTATTTTAGGATCACCACAATTCAAGTTAACAAGATAGAAACAAGCTTAATACATTGTCAATTATTAAACTCTCAAATATGGATAAAAACTATAGAATAGAATTCGAAGTTTGAGTTCGAGATTGAAACAATTTTATAAGTTTGGATTCGAACTTAAGTTTATCGGGTGAATTTAACTTTAATTTCGTTCGTATATTCGAAAAAATTAAAATTATTTATTAGTCAAAGTTAAACATTTTCAACATTAGCCTAAGCCTAAGTTTAGTGTGAATTTGTTCAAATTTTTTGTTGTAGAATATTTTGGAACCACTCCAAATGTAAGAAACATTACAATCATCTCATGCAAGTACGATAAAAACATGCTTGTTCAATCGAAAATCGTCCACCATAGCCAAGACCTTGGAGAAACCAACAACTATGGTTTTACGTAAGAGACATGCTATGATGCCATGCAACCGTAGAGAAGACGAAACCTAAGTGTAGGCGGCCTCATGGTTTTGGAGAAGATAAGCTTCAACAGCTTTGAAGATCCCCGTACTCTTTTCATTGTTCTTCTTGATCTCTTCTTCTGCAGGTTCATCATCTCCATTGGTAGTGTAGGTTGATTTACTTTTGATCAAGCTCCCTCCGTCAGGACCAGCTATGAACTCTAATTGATTAAAATTATATATTTAAGTTTATGATCACCGTAAACATTAGTTGTAGTGAATCATATATATATAATAAATTTTACCTACAGGAAAATTTATTATATGTATATGATTAATTAAGATAAAATATCACATTATATTTCTTGATTTACCCATAGAAATTAAGAAAAGGAACATAATTTAATAGTTTTATCAAATGAATCTAATTGAGCAGAATTTTAGACTATAGGCAAATTTTATGTCATTAGATTCCTGAATTTATGCATGATTTACATTGGTAAAACATAGCAATTTTGATATCATAATTTTGTTAACGAGCATGTATGTTTAATAATTTTGTAGCTATTTTACTTGTTAATATCTTTGAAGTTAAGTGTGATGTTCCCAAATTAAAGGGTGATAATTATAAGGTATGGAAGCAGAGAGTGCTTCTTTATTTGGGATGGATAAATATAGATTATGCTATAACGAAAGATGAACCACCTATTATCATTAAAACTAGCACTCCAGATGTAGTTAGTCTTTATGACAAATGGAAGCGATCTAATCGTCTCTCTATGATGTTCATAAAGACTAAGATATCTGCTGATATCTGTGGTTTCATTGAACAACAAACTAAGGTGAAAGATCTTTTAAAAGCCATCTATATACAATTTGCTACATCTAACAAGACTCTTGTCAGCGTCTTAATAATGCAGTTATCATCTATAAGGCTCACTGGGAAAAAAGGTGTGCATGATCATATCATGTGCATAAGGGACATAGCGGCTCAGCTAGAAGCTTTAGAAGTGAAAATGTCAGAATCTTTCCTGATTCATTTTATTATGAACACTCTGCCCCAACAATATGGTCCTTTAAAAATTTCTTACAACACATGAAGACAAATGATCAATTAATGAGCTGTTGATCATGTGTGCTCAAGAAGAAGGAAGACTGACTACGGAAGAGGCTGAAAAAGTGAACTTGACTACGCAAGAAAAGAAAAGGAAGGATTAGGGCAAAAATAAGGGAAAACGCAAGATCATCCTCATCCTGAGACAAAGAAAGCATCAAAGTGTTTCTTCTGCAAAAAGATGGGACACGTTAAGAAAGAATGCTTAAAATTTGAGAACTGGCTCGAATTGAAAGGTACTCACCTTTCAATTGTTCGTTATGAATCTAATATGGTTAGTGTTAATCATAACACATGGTGGATTGATTCTAGTTCAACAATCCATGTTTTATTTACCTTGCAGGGTATGCACAACCTAAGGAAACCAATGGGAAGTGAACACTACGTCTATTCAGGAAGCAAGATGAGTTCACATGTGGAAGGCATTGGTACTTGCAATTTGACGTTAAGCAGTGGTTTTATTTTACATATGAAAAATACCTTTTATGTACCAAGTTTTTCTCAAATTTTAATTTCTATTTCAAGACTTGTACCATTGGGTTTTACCTTTAATTTTACAGATTCTGGTTTTCAATTATCCAATAAATCCAAAGTTCTTGGACATGGTGTTTTGATTGATGGTCTTTATTATTTTAAATTACGAAATGACACTGTTTATACTTCTATGCTTACTACTACTGGGATAAAACGATGTATTGTGAATGAGGATTCCTCTAATTTGTGGCATCGAAGGTTAGGACACATCTCTATTAAGAGACTTAAGAAATTGGTAAATGAAGGAATACCTAGTACTTTGGATTTTTCTAATTATGAGACTTGTGTCGATTGCATTAAAGGTAAGCAAACTAACAAGTCTAAAAGAGGTGCAAAGAGAAGTACAAATCTATTAGAAATTATGCATATGGATATTTGTTGTCTAGACATGAATGCAAATAGTCCGATACTTTATCACCTTCATAGATGATTATTCACGATATATGCATCTCTACTTGCTTCGTTCTAAAGACGAAGCTTTGGATGCCTTTAAAGTTTTTAAGGCTGAAGTAGAAAATCAATGTAGAAAACAAATTAAGATCATGAGATTAGATAGAGGTGGAGAGTACTATGGTAGATACATAGAGAATGGACAAGAACCTGGTCCATTTCTAAGTTTCTTTAAGAACATGGGATTGTTGCGCAATACACTATGCCTGGTTCTCTGGACTAAAATGGTGCGGTGAAAAGAAGAAACCAATCATTAATCGACATGGTGAGAAGTATGCGGAGTAATGCAAAACTCCCTGATTTCTTGTAGATTGAAGCACTAAAGACAGTTGTATATATATTAAACTGAGTTCCAACTAAGGTTGTCTAAAGACATCTTTTGAGTTATTTAAGGGTTGGAAACTAAGTTTATGACATATACGCTTTTGGAGATGCCCGTTTGGAGTGAGAATTTATAATCTACAAGAAAAGAAGCTAGACTCGAGAACAATGAGTAGTTACTTCATTAGATATGCTGGAAAAAATCCAAGGGGTATAGATTATATTGTCTATCTCACAGCACTAGGATTGTGGAATCAAGAAATGCAAAATTTCTCGAGAATGACTTGATCAGTGGGAGTGATCAATTTCGAGATATTATTTCAGAAAAGAAACATCAAGAAGTTCATCCCTCTAGCTCAAGTGATAAATTGATTGTCATTCACACCCCTTAAGCATTAATAGGTGTTAGACAAACAATTGCTAAAATTCCAGAAGCAATTGGTACCGATTCAATAGATCGAGTTGTTGATATGGAACAACAAGAAATTGTTGATCAACCAGTTTCACAACATGATCCTGAGGATAATGTTGAAACAACATTAAGGAGATCTATTAGAGTAAGGCGATTACGTATCTCTAGTGATTATATTGTGTATTTACAAGAATTAGACTTTAACATCAAAGTCGAACATGATCCTGAAACATTTTCGCTAGCCATAAGTTCTAAAGAATCAAACTTATGGTACAATGTTATAAAAGATGAAATGAATTTTATGACGTGTAATCAAAGTCTGGGATCTCGTTGCATTGCCTAATGGTAACCTTCTTTGAGTATTTCGAATATCATCTTCCATATTTTGAATTAAAAAAAAGGTTAATTTCAGCAAGTTGCTGAGGCTGAGGAATGTCGAGAATTGGATGAGCAGGGAGGGCCATGACTTCTCGATATTCACCACTGGTAAAGAAAACTCTTTTCTGTTTTTGTAGAAAACAAAGAAAGACTCACAAGGCAACATTGAGCGATATAAAGCAAGACTCGTTGCTAAAGGACTTACTCAAAAAGAAGGAATTGATTATACGGAGACATTTCCTCCTGTATTAAAGAAAGATTCTCTTTGAGTAATTATGACATTAGTAGCCCATTTTGACTTTGAGTTACATCAAATAGATGTAAAAACAGTGTTCCTCAATGGTAAACTAGAGGAAGAGGTTTACATAAAACAATCAGAAGGATTCTCCTCTAGTGATGGTGAGCATTTGGTCTGCAAGCTCAATAAATCCATATATGGCTTAAAACAAGCATCTCGTCAATGATATTTAAAATTTCATGAAGTCATCACTTCATCTAGTTTTGAAGAAAACTTCATGGATCAATGCATATGCCAGAAGGTTAGTGGTAACAAGATTTGTTATCTTGTGCTATATGTGGATGATATTTTAATTGCAACCAATGATAAGGGTTTATTATGTGAGGTGAAACAATTTCTCTCAAAGAATTTTTATATGAAAGATATGGGTGAGACATCTTATGTAATTGGCATTAAGAACTATAGATAAAGATTTCAAGGCATTTTTGGATTATCTCAAGAGGCCTATATCAACAAAATTTTAGAGAAAGTTTCGGATGAAAGATTATACACCGAGTGTAGAACCCATAATGAAGGGTGATAGATTCAATTTGAGTCAATTCCCGAAAAATGAGTTCGAACGGGAACACTTGGAGAACATTCCATATGCTTCAACTGTTGAAAGCTTAATATATGCTTAAGTTTGTACAAGACCAGAAATTGCATTATAGGTTGGAATGTTAGGAAGATATCAGAGTAATTCAGGTATTGATCAATAGAAGGCTGCAAAGAAAGTGATGAGACATCTTCAAGGAACGAAGGATTACATGCTTATATAGAGACGGACTGAAAATCTGAAAGTAGTTGGGTACTCCGATTCTGACTTTGATGGCTGCATTGATTCAATAAAATCAACCTCAGGCTATATTTTCACGTTAGCTAGTAGAGCTATATCTTAGAGAAGTATCAAGCAGACCTTGACTGCTACTTCTACCATGGAAACTGAGTTCGTATCATGTTTTGAGACCACCTCACATAATATATAGTTAAAGAGTTTTATATTTGGGCTTAAAGTTGTGAACTCTATTTCTAAGCCGTTAAAGTTATACTGTGACAGCTCAGCTGTGATTTTTATGGCTAAAAACAACAATAGTGAAATTCAAATTAAGCATATCGATTTTAAGTATTTAGCCATAAGAGAATGTGTTAAGGAAAAGAAAGTGATCATTGAGCACATTAGCACTGAGTTGATGATTGCTGATCTTTTGACTAAAGGCATGCCACCTAAGCAGTTTAGGGTCATATAGTAGAAATGGGACTAAGTTCTGTAAAATAATGTCATTGAATGTACATTATTTTCAATAAAACTCTTATTCAATGTGATATTTCTCATATAGTTTATGCACCTATAAATATCGTTTTGTTATATTGAGAATCTTCATTAAGTTTGGACCTAGAATAAACATATGGTTTATTCTTTAAGTTGAAGGATTATGTGTAGAGACGTAATGTAATGTAATACATGGAAGATATTACTCATTATAAGAGGACTTGTCCCCATGATTCATATATTTTGTTTCTCTATAGAGTCAATGTTAAATTATATGGACCAAGTGGGAGAATCTTGGAATATTCTTATGGTCTATATGATTCACAACCATCACAACGTTTCCGTAATGGGCAAAGCAATATATGGACAGTTATGGGTTGGTTTTTGGGTCCCTAACTTTTGACTTTCATTTTTTAAAAAAATTTACACTATTAAGTTGAGAGTTTGAGAGGTTAGAAGATTTAGAAACACTTTATTTTGGCAGTGGGATTTAATCATTGGATAAAGCTTTTGTGAGATAGCAGTGGCTGGAGGTATATATATATATGCATACAGGGGCGGACTCAGGATTTGAAGGATGAGGTTGCGCAGTTTAACTGAGAATGTATTACCAGGCATACTTAAACTAAGTTCTAGATTCACATCCATAAGTAAAGCACAACATGGAAGGTAATTGCACAAATAAAGTACAACAAAGATGACACTCCACTAACCTGTTACAAAATTCAATAATAGAGTATCTTGACTCTCACATAAAGGCTCGCTAGGTCCGCCCCTGTTCCAGCCCCAGCAAGAATCGAACCCATGACCTATCTCTTACAAAGTAAGCATACTACCACTACGCTACAGAACTTGTTATGGTTTTTGTTCTGTTGTTTTAATATTTCTATTTACCTTAAGCAATGAATGTAAAAAAATTTTGAGAATCCAAGTTACCCAACTCCTTCCTCATTCTGCCGAACTCTTCGACCCCCTCTCTCTCTTCATTCTTCACTTCACTCTTCACTCTTCAACATCAATCCAACTCCTTCCCCATGCGGCCACGCCTCACGAGTCCAGCCCACAGGCCACGGCGGCACAGCCACACCAATCACCATTGTTAATTTGTTAGTCACTTCGTCTTCTCTCTCTCCATTGAAGGTGCGAAACACTTGAAGATTAATTTTAAGTAAGTTTGAGATTTTTAAGGTTAATTTCAATTTCTAAATTATGGGTTTAATTGTTAGGGTTTCGAATTAGGGCTTTCTAAATTAGGGGTTTAATTGTTAGGTTTCAAATTAGGGGTTTTCGAATTGGGGTTTAAATGTTGAAATTGATAAGGGGGTTTTGTTCATATGTGAATTTAATGTCAGTTTAATTCGTTAATTCGGTAATTTCGAACAGAAATTTGAAGTTTAGAGAATTTTTTGTGTTATTAGGGACGTTTGGTTATCGGTGTTAGGTGTTGTTGTCGGTTTATATTGTGTTATTGGTGTGTTGATAAGAGTCGTTGTCATTTATCAAGTTATATTGTTATTGTAGGTGTCGCTATTGTAAGTTGCCATTGTTTATTTTTATTGTTGTCCATTTTATTGCCGTTATTGTTTTGATGTTGTCGAAATTGTTGGCTTGTCGCTGCTATTTTCGATGGTGGTGGCGAAGGGATGTTGTGGTGTTG
>JAOTAY010000191.1:51010219-51040678 GCA_025629805.1 Erythroxylum baracoense
TATTGTTGAATTTTGTAACAGGTTAGTGGAGTGTCGTCTTTGTTGTGCTTTATTTGTGCATTTACCTTCCATGTTGTGCTTTACTTATGGATGTGAATCTAGAACTTAGTTTAAGTATGCCTTGTAATACATTCTCAGTTAAACTGTGCAACCCCATCCTTCAAATCCTAAGTTCGCCCCTGGGTTGGAATATGGGTTTTTTACTTTTTTTATATATTTTTTTTGAGTGGGGTTGTGTATACAATCCCATGCTCTATACTAGGTCCGCCCCTGTATGCATACATGTTGTTGATATATACGTAAGGATGTTGTATGTGATACATGAATTGCATGTAAAATGATTTTAATATAATATTCAGATGTTCACCTGTGAGAAACAAAAGACACCTACTTATCATGACTTCACTCACTCTATTATAAAGGGTTTATAGAGAAACATTATCAAGAAAATCTGCAAACACTTGCCTTCTTGTAAGGTGATGAGAGTAATAGTGCTAGGCACTTTTAACTGTTGGATTTAGCTTTACGATCGTGGTCTTGTTGTCTAAAACCAAAGCCTTGAAAAGTCTTTAAAGGGTTACAGCATAAGTGAACTCAACATTGGAAGTGGCAAACACCATTGTTGTCTTGTTTTAAGAACTTGAAGATGGTATTCGAAAACTTGTGATTTGAGACTAAGCGAGGGATATATTTATAGTTAAGACACCATATAAATGAGGGAATTTTAAGTTCTAAGAGTAATTGTTCACCACTTGCAAGAGTTGGAATCTTGTTTGGTTTCAGAATCATGTCATTTTCAAGGTTATATCATGAACTTTTAAGGGTTTTAAACAGATTAAAACAACATGTTCATGGTAAGGAAAAGAATTATAGAATTATAAATTTCTTTGTCCTAATCTCATTAATTGAATCGTCAGATATAAAGTTGTATGATTGCCCAAACTTCTTCAGTAAATTTGTAAGTCTTGATTGGCCTTTTCCTTTGTCATCAAGTGACCTTACCTATAAATTCCCGTTTACACCAATAATTTTGTTTCAATCTCTTGGATTAGTGAAAGTTGTTTTAAATTACTATTAAGTGGGGCAAATTAGTATCGATGAGTTCAGGTTTAAATTCGAATTAGAATTAGATTTTAAGTTTGACAGAAAATCAATATTCATTTCTTTTTTTATAAAAAAGAATATCATAATTATGTAACTGTTACCAAAAGTTTTTTATATATGAGATGAATTATGGTTAAGAATTCCCAATAAGTCTCGCATATGTTCAAGTACATTCACGAAAATGAAAGATATTTTATGATGAATATTAATCAACTATTATCATTATTATCATCAACACCCAATTGAAATTTCACTGAGACACGGGGTTTGAAAAATTTGATAGAATTAGTTAACTATTATATTGAAAATAATGTAATGAAATATAGTAAATGCGTGAAAATAATAATAACATAATTAGATTGGTTTGATTTGACGCCTTCAAGTCAAACTAGATTGGAATTAATTAAGTTCTAAGTCAAATCCAAATTAATGTTATTTTGAATGACTCAAATTGGGAATATAAGACACACATAAAATACTTGTAAATTTTGAAATAGACAAAGAGTAAGACCTTGGAATGGACTCAACCCAATTCCTGTAATCCAAAGTTAACAAAGAGTAATCTTTCACTAATCCAAAACAAGAATTAAGTAATGGACAATTTATAAGTCATAACAAATAGCTGAGGCCCAGTAATGAACCAACTCAATTCCTATAATCCAAAAAAGCCCACAAGAATATTACTTCACTCACTAAAAACAAAAATTAAATAATGGGCATTGCATTTTTATATTTTCATATTCCAAAATTTTCACGGACTTAAATCATTATGTCAAATAAATAATTTTTATTAATTAATTTTAAAAATTACACTAAATTTAACCAACAAAATATCTTATAATTTTAACGGCGAAGACACCGATCTACAAACATATATATTAGAAGAGTATAGAATCAAAATTTTTGATCCGAGTTTAATTTAATTTAATTTAAAATTTATGGATTAATTTGATTTAATTTAAAATACTTAAATGAATCTAAAAAATAATATTATTTGAGCGAGTACAAAATGATATAAGAAATTAAGTTAGATCAAATCGAGGCAGAGACACGAAATGATATAAGAAATTAGGTCGAATTGAGTTAGAGGAAAATCCGAACTCGGTTGAGTTAGAATCGGGTTAGAAGCAAACCAAACTCTAATGGGCCTCTTATCAACCCTATAGAAGGAAGGGGATCCAACAATATGATTATAAAGCCCACATGCTTATAAGTAAAAAACTTTCCAGAGACTTCTCGTCACACTTGTGATTTACTTAGCTACAAAAGATAATCTGACTCGAAGAAGTAAGAACATACGTGCATATAATGGTTTGGACGACAAGTCACACAATACAACGACACAACCACAACACAAAAGACGACTTTTTTATTATATATTTTCACGAAAACAGAGGTACATTTATCTGAGTTCGGTTCTGTTTTTCAACTCTTGTCCTGTTCTGTTTCATTTTGGTGTATGCGTACTTGATTTGATCGTTTAATCTCGTAAAATAGCTAAAACCCCTTTTGTATCCATTGACTCTGAAGCACTTAAAACCTTGCTTTCGCTCTGTAACCATCTGCGGTGCACTTAGTTGTACAATGCCAAGATCCGAAGGGGACCCGATGACCCGAAACCGTGGAGAGAATCGGTTCTATGTGTCTCCGGCGATGCGAAAGCAAAAGGAACATCAGCAGCAACAAAAGCAGCAGCAAAAAACAGTGGTGGGTTTGAAGAATTCTGGGTCGGAGATGGTGAAGAAGTCGGATTCTGATCAATGCGGGTCAAACTCGTCGTTGTCCTCTAGCTGTTCTGTTTCGGGGCGGACTGTCGGTGAGGATATCTTGACTAATTTGGATCGGTTCTTGGAGTACACTGCCCCGATTGTTCCTGCCCAGTTTTTGCCTAAGGTAGTGATTGATTGTAGATTATGGATGAGAAATAGGGTTTTGTTAAAGTTTGAATCTTCGATTGTTTCATCGTTGGTTTGCTGTACTTACGATGGAAGTTTGAATCGTGGGTCGTTTTCTTATATGGGTTTCGGAATTTGTCGGTTAAAGATGGAATTAATGTGTCAATATGAGAAATTAGGGTTTGGAACTTGATTTCGTGAACAAATGTTATTGTGTGGGTTTTTATCTGAAATGGTTGCAGTTCTCTGTTTCTAAAAATGAATGAGGTCTAATTCGGTTGCATTTATGGGTTTGTAGACCAGCGTAAGGGGATGGAGAACTCATGAACCAGAGTGTCACCCATATTTCGTGCTTGAGGATCTCTGGGAATCGTTTAGGGAGTGGAGTGCATATGGAGCTGGAGTTCCCCTTTTATTGGATGATAGTGAAATTGTTATGCAGTACTATTGTCCCTCCTTGTCTGGCATTCAGTTATATGTGGACCCATCCAGACCATTTCTGCGGTTAAGGTAAGTTGTTGACATCTTCTGATATTTATCTGCAATCAATTGTTACTTATATTTCTAATTCTTCTAATAATTTTGAATTGTCACAATGACTTAAATTGTTGTGCTCTGAAGAGAAGCATATGCTGTATTTGAACTTTATCTGTTCTGGTTCCACGTGTTTATCATTTCTTAATATCCATAGTTATATGTTTCCTGTTCTGGAGCCACGTATTTATCATGTCGTGAGGTGGATAACTTCTGTTTTTAGTCTTGGACGTATCAATTTAGTTAGGAATTTATTGTAATTCATAAAGATCTCCGAAATTAGTTTGTATAACCAAAATGTAGCTTCTCAGTACCCGTGGGTTATTATACTGCTTTAGAGTTCTTTCTTTCAGGTTGTTTTAGGTTGGTTTTCTCCTTAGTTCCGTTCGTTAATACTATTCTTTATTCTCCTTTGTACCGGTACAAATTATATATGGATGAAAGATCTAATCTACACGGTTAGCAAGCTGTAAAGGCAGTTAACATTTGCAGGAAATATGAGCTTCAGTTATGAACAGTCGGATCTTTTTAAAGTGAAAAGGAATCTTGAAATTTTAGTAGATCTTTTGCAGCTTGTTAGCTTCATAATTTTCACCTAGATTCAAGTGTTTTATGGTGTGAAACTTGAACCTCCCATGATAGAATGCCTGTATCCTGTATTGTGGTGTCTTGCATGAGCTTTACATAATAATCTTATTGCAGCGAGATGTCTTTTGGTGGAAAATGTGCCAGGAGAAATTTTGGGACAATATTTTGTCGCATTCTAGCTGTGAATTTGTTTCATGGTGTTTAAGTAGCTTAGTTTTTGTCTTAATGGCTCAGTCATACTGACTACATCTAATGAAGAGTATAAGGAAGTAGTACAAGAATGAGAGGAAAAAGTCTAAAAAAGCCACCCTTTATGAAGACTTGGAGTGGTGATATTTCCTCAATTACAACTTTTGTATGAGGAAGGTGTTGTAGTGATTAACTCCATGTGAAGGGTTTGCTGACGTAAATGGGCACTTATTTAAAGCGTAAAGAGAATCTACATGAAGAACTAATGAGAAGAGTGTGAACCTTTTAGAAGTGAATATGATGGAATGTACCTCAGTTGTACAACGCATCACTTGTTTAAACTTCAGCCAAGAATATTGTTGCAGAAATCCTTTTATGAAGAACTGTAGTGGCAGGAGGATCTGTGGTTCTTTTCATGTTTGATTCCTTGCCTTTAAATTGATATGGCATTCTGATCACCATAAGTTATGGTGTTCCTTTGAGGAATAAATATTAGAATTTAGACTGGCATGTGTGTGTATGGCATCTTTGCTTATTATAATTTTATTTTATCATCTTTTCACAAGTCCCCTTTTTGTGGATTAGCCAGTCCCTTTCTTCGATTAATTTATTTCTTTCATCTTCTTACAGGAGACATGATGAAGAGAGTGATAATGATTCATCTAGGGAAACAAGTAGTGATGGTGGCAGTGATGGTGGAACTGACAAGAGTTTTAATGGAGTGTCTCTTGGAAATAAACCTCTGAAGGGTTCATCAAGTGATGAATGTGAAATTTCCAACCCTTCAGGTCAGCTTGTTTTTGAATATATGGAATATGATCCACCATTTATGCGAGAACCTTTAGCTGATAAGGTGCGTTCGTCGAACTTTTAATATGTTGAGATTCTGCTCTTTTGTTATAATTTTTAGTTACTAACACAATATTATATAGATCTCTTTTCTTGCATCACAATTTCCAGAACTGAAGACATATAAAAGTTTGGACCTGTCACCTTCAAGTTGGGTCTCTGTGCATTGGTATCCGATTTATAGGATCCCTGTGGGTCAGACATTACAGAATCTCGATGCCTGCTTCCTGACTTTTCATTCACTCTCAACACTTTTCCAAAGTACTCTCTCTCTATACATTCTATTTTGCATTGATCATGTAGAACTATTATCTTAGCATGGTTGCTTGCTTATGTTATCCTGCAATCATGGGCTTACATATGGTTCATTATATACATCTTTGGATCAGGTTTAAATGTCGATGGAATGCATCTTCGCGGTTCTACCACAAGGGATGTTCCATTTGGTGCACCCTTTAAGCTACCTTTGCCAACTTTTGGCCTTGCTTCCCACAAGTTCAAGGTGTCCTTTTGGAATTCTAATAAAGCATACGAATGTCAAAAGGCCGGTTCACTACTGCGAGCTGCTGATAACTGGCTTAGGCTTTTACAAGTCAATCATCCTGATTACAGGTTTTTCGCAAGGCATAACTCTAGCTGGAGGTGATACCGAGTCTTTTGCATATCCTGAGACTTTGAATGTTAAAAAGTGTCGGAAACTTCAATCCTGTAAGACAAACACTGTCGGTTGTTAATGCAAAATGTCCATTGTCGATTTAAACTCATTGAGAGGTGCCTTCAGGATTTTCAGCCTAAGTTATGTTGGCTTTATAACCATCTCTCTTGGATAAGGATAGAAGAGAGGTCTAGTTTTGGGTTTTATTTAGTAAATGCTGTTTAGAGGCTTTTGGAGGGGCCTTCTGGTTGTTATTTCACTATCCTGTTTTGGTGCGGCCTCCTGAATAAGGCTGTGATATGACAATTATGATGATAATGATGAAAAGTTATTAGATTTGTATATAATCTCTTTTGATCATTGAATATTATTTTGTACTTGCAACTTCTTGTATGTATCTGTTAATAATGTACTCTAATTCTTCAGATTGGTACATACCTGACCTACTCAATTTTGTTATCCTGTAAAGAAGGGTCAATCAATTCAAGTTAAAACTGTTCTTATCAAGAGGTCTAATGAGAAGGGTCAGACTACGTTTAATTGATGTCTGTTTGACAGAATTCGCAGTTATCACTCTTCGGATGTACACCAACGGAAAACGCGACTCGTCAGATGTACACCAAGTGAAAATGCCACAATTTGGGTGTACACTGCAATCATGATTCTTGATAATTTCTCTGCTATAAGATCTGTTGATATTCAAGCAAAGTGATGCACCGGTTATTTTGATTTCACACGACTTTTATTTCACTCTAAAATCATAGCCTGAAGTAGGGATAAGTTATTCCATCTTCCCATTATATATATTATATATATAACCTGGAATAGGTCACTAGTACATAGTTCATCGTGCCTAACTAATACAACTTATGAGCTGAAGCCTTCCCTCTTACTCTCGCATGAGTTCTTCCCTCTTCATTTGCATAGATATTTATACTGGACACGCAACATCTCTCTCCTCTCACACCAATCCCCTCTTTGGCTCATAATGTGCCATCAAGAACTGTGGATAGCAACAATCCCCGGACAAACTCTGCCTTCTGCATCTTCTCCTCCTGTTCTTTGTTAGATAGAGCTGGCAGTTCCACATTCCTGTCAATTTGAAATCACGGTTTTCGTGAACGTAACCAATACGAGAAAAAACATAGGCAATACCAGGTTCAGATACTAGTGCAACTTAGTATTTTGCCAAGGTTCACCAGGTGATTATAGTTCTGTTCTGTTCAAGTTCTAGTTTGAATGCAACCTCAATGGCATAATCAAAATGATAATTGTGTTTACTAAAGTCATGATATCCTTTTGCAGATACCCAAAATTTTCAATTTATGACCCTTACAAGGGAATACCAAGAATCTTAAATGGATTTCATTGAGTTCGTTCCCTGACACATGGGTTTAATAACTTTGAAAAGAATAGCTGACCAATCACTGCACATGAAAATTTAAAATCAAGAGTATCTAAGTCAAACAAAGTCCAACCTAGTTAACCATGATAGGATAGAGTTCTATACTCTTACATCAAAAAATTTAACAGGGAAAAAGAACTAAATGACCCATACCTTTCTTGAAACTCCTCAGTGTTGTTGCTCTTACCCGAGCTTCCATCAACAGGTGAAAGATGCTGGATATTGATAGTTTCCTCCGGAACAGGTGGATTAAGTATAAAGGATGACAACAACGGATCAGGCTCTGTATTTGAGGAAGGAATGAAACTCGAAGATCCTCCAAGCAGGGATTGCAAGCTTCCTTCTCGAAGCTCCCTTCTCAACATAGAAAATGCCGAGTTAGAACCCATCCTGCGCAACCTTCTTTTTCGTTGCACGTAATTCCAAGTTAAGGAATACCAAGGAGTCTTGAAGGATTGTGATGAAACAGGAAAATGAAAAATAAAAGCAATTTGAAACTAAGAGATACAATAAGCTGTTGAACACAAAATGATAAAACACAGACAGATGTTCCATTGAAAAGAAAAGGCAAATCTAGTTAACACAAACAAAATGAGTCGAATCTCAAGAAATTTGAGGAAAAATTAAACTTAAGTATCAAATCAAAGATCAAGGATATCTTTAAAAAGTTCCCATGTTGCACGGTAATGTGGCCAACAATATCCATTCCAACCCTCTTGGAACAAACTGGGCATACCTAGAACAGACAATTCAAACGAATAGTCAGTATCATACCCTCAAACAACACTCACAGCATTAAGGCATCTTAAAACTGCACCCATAGCAAAATCAGATTAGAGCATAAGAACTAAAGCAAAAGTGTTTGTGAGCCAGTTTCTAATACTCTTGCAGGTAAATAACAGTCGAAACAACGAAAACTCACTAAAAAATTTCTCGTGATATGCAGGGTCTTAAAAGCTCCAGTACTAGGCAACCTTACCCTTAAATAACAGAGAAACTGTTTCTTGATAAATAACACTCAGAAGAGAATGAAATTCACATTCCAACCTATGATCTACATCCAAAATGTACAATCCTAGTAAAATCCTTGCAATCAAGAACCTCGGACTAGAAGTCAACTTAGAAGCTAAAAAGCTAAAGAGTACATAACAATTACTTTTGCTCAGTACCAAGTATAAACTCATGTCTATAAACCCTCATAAAACTTCTATATTTAGTCCAAAACCCTGAAAAGACATCCTTTAAACACACACTATATAACAATTTCCAAAGAAAACTAAATCAATAAATTGTCATCAAATCAAAGAAAAACTTTTTCCAAAATTTCTCAACTTGACAGACCAAAAAACTGAAATTTAAAGAAGAATTAACAGAAACAAGAAGAAAGCAACATATTAGAGTCTCAAACAGGCAGAAAAGGAAATTAATACCCCATTCTTGGCTTCAACTGGGTGCTCCTCATCGATGTGACAACAAAGTCCAACGACATCAAAATTCTCAGCGCAAAATGGGCACAAGAACTCCGCTCTCAAATCCTCTTCCCCTTCAGCCTCATCAAACAGATCTAAAATCGCCAAACCCACACACACACACAAAAAAAAAAACTTTACAAACCTGAAAACCAAGAAACCAACAAAAACCCAGAAAATACCTTTGCGCGTAAAATCAAAAAAGGTTGGTTCTTTACCAGCAAATAAACAAAATTTGAAACAAACCTGATCGAGATAGATGATAACGCCTCGAAGAAGTCGAGAAACGAGAACCCCACGAATCAGAAGCCATTCTTTATCCCAAAAATAAATAAATTTTGCCCGAAAATTCCTAGTAAATTAGAGAAATTTGAAGAACATGTAATATTTTATATCCTACAACGGATAAGAAGGGCTGATAGTGCACAATGAATTAGGAATTGGGCAAAACCCCAGAAATTTGGAAGATCAGGCAGAGAGGAGAGAATGGATTTGAGAGACTGAAGACATAGAGATTGACGGAAAGAGAGAGACTTAGTGTAGTACCCTTCTCATGGATTTAACTTTTTCGGTTTTTGCAAATAAGGGCTCTTAATTTTGTTAAATTAGGGAATGAGGCAATGGACTCAGTGTGACACTGGAATAAGATGGGCTTTTTCTTAAAAAAAAGGGAATCGAATGGGCCTAAAGTTTATAATTTTCGAATCAGGCCGTATTAAACTTAAACTTTGATTTGAGGTTGTTGGACTATCTTAATTGTGAGATGGACCTTAAAACTTTCTAAATTGAGTTACCATTCCTTAATCAGGACTTAAACTTACAACTTTTGAATTGTTAAGCTCATGAGAGCATGCTTTTATTATTTAAACCAGCCCAATTGACATTTTCGTTTATGGGTTTTCAACTTTATAAATTTTCAAATCCATTCGGTTTTATTTCATTCTATTCTCGAAATATTCACGATGTTGCTTCTTCGTGACCAGAAAGTACGGAAGGAATCTAATGGGTATATAACAAACACTAGAGAAAATGAATGAATCACAGTAACCATAAGATGCATCAAATAATTACTAAAAATCCTAATCTGAAGCATTGTCAATTTTTAAATTAATTAAATTTTGAATCAATTTTAAAATAATATTGTAATTTTTAAATGACAAATAGAAGAAATGAAAGGTAAGCCCAAACTAATGTCCACAGCCAAATGGGCTCACATGGAAAGAACTACTCAATACTCCACTTGACTAGAAATATATAATATTATAGAGAAGCTCAATGAAAGAGTTAAGAATCATATAGAGTGCAACTTCCTAAGATTGGTAAATCAAAACTTCTCTTTTTAAGTTATTCTGTTCGAACTCTAATCGATTAAATCTCATCTATATATTTATACAGAATTCACGTAAAAGTGTGGATGAAATTTAATAAAATATGATAGAAACATCATAATTAGAATAGAATATCTGATCCCTAAAATTAAGGTCAGCACGTAATTTAATCAAACTAACAGCTGCTCCATCCAACGGTGCACGTTGACTCAATCATGATCATCATGTTCATGCCCATAACCCTAAAGGGTCACATATTGTCCTCTCTCCTCTACATATAGGTAGATGCCAACAAACTATTGACTTGAGAGGAAGATATGGAAAGTGTCAAAATCGGCTGCTCTTACCCTCTTCTTTTCTTTGTTTTTTCACATAAACTATTGGATTTGGAAACCAATATGAGATATACTTAGGAATTATATATTTAGGAATTGAGGTTATGTACCATTCCAACCAACATACATCCATAGTTTAATGTTATGATTAAAACTGAACTAATTCGACCGGTTTAACTATAAAAATATTGAACCGACTAATTTTTTAGTTTAATTTTTAATTTTTCAGTTCAATTGATTTTAATAACCTTTTTTATTAAAAAATAGATCAATTTCTTAATTAATTTGTTGATTTTTAATTAATTTTTATAAATCAAAATAAACTAATTAATTTTTATTAATTAACAGCCCCCTTTTTTAATTAAACATTAAGTTAAGAGCATTCTTCTTTAATTATATTTTATAATTTTCAATTTTATTTAATCTTTAACCAATTTTATGATATCTAATACCTGTTGAACCTTTTAAACCTTAAATATTTTACCTTACTGGTTTAACTTTCAATCTGATTCTTAAAACATTAGTTTAATGTCTTAATCTCAAGTTCTTTTTTTTTGCATTTTTGTGAGTTTAAATACAACCGATCGAAGCAAAAATATGCTTGAATTATAAATAACAATTAAGTTGAAATTATCACTTTACTCTGGAATTTATTCAACACATATATAAAAAAATACGAGCTTTACTAATATTAATGTTTAAAAAACAGGATTTCCCATGTTATGTAAAGCAATAGTGAGGCAGCTTTACTTTGTGGTGACCAAGTTGGTACATAGTGCTTGCATGTTTAGTTACCATAAAATGATTGCACACAGAGGTAAAGGATCCAATCTCTTTGTCTGAAACTATAAATGCAAAATAGCTTAGAAGTGATGCAAGTTGAGGATTTTATCTTTAATCATGACAAGCAAAGACCAGATGTAACAACTTTTATTGCATGAGAGATCATATCATATGGTGGCCATTAACCAACAAAAATCCAAATTGGTGAAGTTCATAAATATGATGAAGTTAAAAAGGGTCAAAGTGCATCATCATTACACATGGCATGTGAGAGTTCCAAATCTTTTCTATATCTATAGATATACATAAGTATCTTCCACTCCACATGCAAAGGAGGAATTGCAAATTGATAGTCTTCACATGCATGCAAGATTCCAAGTTGAGAGAACCATGATTTCCCAATTTTGTCAATTTGGTGAGAAGAAAGTGTTACATTTGAATTAATCTCAAGGTCAAATTACAATATATTATGGGATTATATGTGCTAAAAATCACACAATCAACTCTATATTTTTATAATTTTTCTTTAAAAACTATTATTTGTTTATTTATAATATTATTTAATTACAACACAATTTTATTTATGGTGCTTTAAATTTTATTTTTAACTCAAAATGACCCAATACTAGAATTTTTAGATTTTAACACAATATATTTTTAGAGTTACAAAAATACAAAAAATCAAGTAAAAAATGTTGTTTATAATTAACAATATTGTGTGTAAATAAATGATAATTTTAATATACAAAAAATTAAAGACGATGTTAATGTAATTAACCTTATGTAGAAATTAAACTAATTAAGAGTGACATGACTCAGAGAATAAATGGTAGGCATCATTAAAATGTAATATCTAAAGTCATAAAGATTTTTAACTTTTCAAGATGATGATTGACATTAAGAGTGAGTACAGTACAATAGGACCTACTTGCTTGCAAGGCTGGCCAAAATTGTGTACCATTTGTACATTGTGATATGAATTTAATTCAGATGGTACTCTTATTAGCTGTTTTCACTTCAATTATTTTTCTCCCACCGACCCAACAAAAAATTAAAAATGCATACTAAATTTGACTATGGACTCGGTATAAGCACATGGTGAGGACCAAATGTTTATTTGAACAGAATACGCTTTGTAAGGAGTGGTTGAGTTGGTGAAATAGGGAGTATAGGATTAAAAAGTCTTGTGTTTAATTTCTCCTATATACACTCTTTCGATCGAGTCTGTCGTACATAATTTACCTAATGTGTAATACTCAATTAGCAAGATTTACAGGCTATTACGTTAATTCGAAAATTTACCCAATATACATCCAAAAAATAACGATTGCGAGTTCTTGCATTAAAAAAAATGAGTACATTTCAAAAGCAACCCAATTTATATAATATCATCAATCTTCCCACTTGACTATCATTTTTACCTATTTCAATCTTAAGCATTTCAAGAAAAAGTTGCTTTGAAAAATTGGTTTTATAAAGCCTTGATTTCTCATGAAACATGAGGATTTTTATATGGAATATTAATTAATTATATATATATATATACTAAATATTTATTTTATATAACGAATAAAAGCCAGTTTTCTTTTATCAATGTTTTGAAAAATTGATTCAAATTTAAGAATACTATTGAATATGAGATACGAATGGAGGGTTTATATTATGAAAGAAAAGCATGTGTATCTATATATTACTTGCTTCTATACTCAATCAATCTCAATTTCATCCAAATTTCTATGTTAAATAATATAAAACTCTTCTCTCCCTCCTTTTGAGTTTTGACCATAATTGCATTTAGTTAGTATTTTAAATATTATTTTAGTTAGTATTTGACTAATATATATCTTCATCGTCATCAATATATATTTAAAATTCCAATGAGATGCAAGATTTGAGGAGATTCGATAATATACAACCTTATTCTTATCTAAAAGAGAGGTTGTTTCTAATAGACACATATATAAAGTGTCAATATGACATATTTAATAAATATTACATGGGTGTCTATTCATTAACTTCAATAGTAAGTAACTAATATAAATAAAATTTTAATTTTAATTTATAAATTTTTAAAGGTTAATCACTAAATTAAAAATTACAAAAATTAAGCGTTTAATTAAAAAAAATTAAAAATAGACACTAATATTTTCATTACCGTGATGCTTCATTCATCTCTTAGACACTTTAAATATAGTTAAACCAAATAGTTAAGAAAATAACAAAAAAATTAGAAAATGCAATTTTAAAATTTTGAAACTCATTAACTTTGTTGATATTAAATAATTATTATAAGATACGTAATTTATAAATTATTATATATAACAATTCAAAAAATATATATATATATCAATTTAAGAAAAAACCCATTTAGGGTCTACCCAGCGATGTAGGATAATACCTTATATTAAATATAATATTATACAATAGTTTATAGCAGCCGCTCCCCCTCTTAGCTGTTTCCAGAAGAGATAAGTACTTCATTGCACAGGGCAAGTGGGGCCCCACCTCTTTTCACCGATTATGGCCTAGAAGGTGGGCCCAGCCCAACTATAAGATGGGACCCATCTCTATTAGGACAACACCACGTGTCCTTCCGATCACTTCTCTGATTGACGTTGTGGGTTCCACTTTCAAGTTGTCGGCTATTCGGCTCCGCTCATCCGAGTGGGCCCAAGAAACCTTGCTACTCAACACGTGACATATTATTTTTATTATTTATAATCATAAGATAAAGTTACGAAAATAATTTATTTATAAAAATACACAAGAAAGGCTGCGATCATTATAATGTAAAAATAATTTTTAATGATTTTTATAATTTAAAGTTTGTTCAAAATTTTTTAAGAAAAATATATACTTATTTAATATAATATAATTTGTTATAAAATATTAAACTAAAAAATTAAAATTAAATTAAATTATAAAGATTTGGGTTTTTTTTTTAGATACATAGAAAAGGATATAGTTGACTCTTTTTTTTTTGAAATAAATATAGTTGACTCTTTTAAGTCTTCATTTTGGTGATATGGGACAATTCAACTCCATCACCTAATTATATTTTTATTTGTCCCTGTGAAACCAAGTTGCAATGTATAGGTTATGGTCTTGTGAATTCAATCTTGCAATGTATAGGTTATGGTCCCGTGAATTGAATATCTTAAATCATCATCACTCAATCCGAAATTTCGCAATAAAGCAGGACATGAAGAGATATAATAGTACACACCCTTACCCCTACATAATAGAGAGGTTATTTTTAGTAGACTCACATGTGAATGTGACAATAAAAAAGTGATGCAGATTATATGAGTAGATATGAAAACTGATATGTTAAAATTGTAGGTAAATAAAAATTAAAAAGTAAATAAATAAATAAAAGCAAATAAGATATTTGATACGGTACCTATATCTGCTAATAAATAATTAAAAAATACAAATCATCGTAAGTTGATACAAATTTAAAAGAAAAGTTATTAAAAACTGTAAAGTTCTGTTTATACTTGTTATTCTGCAAACATCTACTTATCATTACTCAAATTGTTCACGTCAACATTATGAATATCTTCAACCATTTTCCATTTATTAAATATAGGAATAGATGTAATATAAATCTTTAAACACAATGATATGTGCATGCCATAAAAAAGGACCATGAAATTTGAGTTTTTTTATTTATAAATTATTAATTATTTTGTCTTTTTGATTAACTATAGTTAATATAAATTCAAAAATAGTAATTAACGATTTATTTGCATATTTTGTCAATAATAAAATTTGATTAACGATATTTTTAAAAATAAGTTTTTTGTGTTTTTAAGTATTGAAAAGTAAATATTTGTGTGAATTCATACGTCATATATTTAAACTTATAAATAAATTTATTTTATTCAAAACTGCAAAAATTTACATAAAAATTTAATGAAAAGGAAATGTGCTTATTTAATAAAATAAAAGCCTTTATAAGAACATTAAATCTTAAGAAAATAAATGAACTTCTAACACCAACAACTCAAATATGTTGGATTTGAGAAGGTTTAATAATACGCACTTTTATTTTTAACTAGTATTACTATTCTTATTATTTTCTTAATATTTGTATTCCTTTTTCTTTATTATTATTATTAATATTATTATTCTTATTATTATTGTTTTATCTTCTAAACTTGCATCACATATTTGAAGTTTTTTTTAACTTTTTATATCATATTTGTCTGTGAATCTATCAGAAATAACCTCTTTATTTTTTAAGAGTAAAGTTGCGTACTATCAAATTTTCTTAGACTCTACATCAGTGCGAGATTCAACTAAATATGACGATGATAAAAGAGCGTTCACTATGAAAAAAAAGAAATATAATCCTCCAAAATAATTATTTTTATTAAAAACAAGAGCTTAGCATTAATATCTCAAAAGTCGAGACCGAATTTTTTGTGTCTACTAACTAATTTGTATCAATTTTGTTTCACGCGATTTTATCTATATATTTCTCTAAATCCCACGACTAAGTATAGAGTATTTCGTTCACCCAATATGGCACTCACCTCACCATTATTAATTGAAAGAGAGAGAGAGACAAAGGAGCACACCAACAAAAACAACAACAAATGGCACGAGAAGCAGAGGAAGAAGAAACATATAAAAAGGATTAAAAAAAAAAAAAGTGGTTTGGATTTTTCTCCAACTTCCATGAGCCTCCACGTGGCACTCCTATTCCAATCACCTTCACCATCTCTACTATTTAATAATTCATATACTTCCCTTAAAAGCATACAAACAGTAAAAAAAATTAAAAATGACAAATTGAATTTTTAAATGAATAAATTAAATTAAAATTTTGATCTAATTAGAAGTTGGTTAAAGAAATTGTTTAATGAATAAATAAATTTTAATTTATTAATTAATTTTTGAAACTTGAATAAATTAAGTTAAATAATTGTTTTTATTATAAATTACGTAGTTTTAAATATATTATTCTTTAATTAAGTAAAAAATTATTTAATAATCATAATCAAACTGATGAGTTTGATAATTTAATTTTTACCTAATTATTTTTATAAAATTAAATAAATCGCAACTCCCCTTTTTTTTCATTTTATATTATAAAATTTTCTATTGGGTATCTATCGGAGCTCAAAAGCATAGGAAAGTAACAGGTTTTGACAGTGAAAGTTAAAAGCTCTCTTACTCATATATACAACATATTCTTCGTAAGAGACAAGGGGTCGCAGGGAATATACGTTTTTACTTTACCAAGATCACAGCTTTTTTTGCAGAGATTATTAAAACCCAACTTGAGATAACTAAACAAAAGGGTTCAGTGAATGCAAAAGCTTGTCGTCTGAGAAACTCGTGTATCATGACGAACAAGAAACTGTATAGAAAAGGAAAGAGATCGTATTCTACATGATCTGCAATTGATCTTGGTTTAATGCGTTTTGATTAAGTTGTTTCATAGCTACTGAGTCTCTATAATCTATTTTTATAGTAAGAATGCTAATTGTAGTAGGTGTTGATATTGAAATATAATTTTAAATAGTTTGTTGAAATTAAAGATAGTTATTGAACTTGTATATAATTAAAGATTACATATTTATCATCTAAATGGAGTAGGTATTTATTGATATTGAAATGTAATTTTTAAAAATTTGTTAAAATTTAAAAATAGTTATTGAACTTGTATACAATTAGGAATTATATATTTATTATGATTAAAATCCAATTAAAATTAATTTCAATATTATATTTTTAAGTACTATCAAATATATTACTTTTCAATATTTCAATCTTTATATTTTTAAATATCATAATTATTAATTATAACTATTTTTTACAATTTATTCTTATAATAATTTTTTGATATTTTTGAAAAATACAAAACATTTGAGAAAAAGGACAAAACAAGAAAGGTAAAATAATGGGTATAAAAGCAAATCAATACAAGCCAAAGAAACCTTATCTACCTTACAAGAGGCTATTAAGGACACGTGTCACTTGGGGGCAAGTTGGGAGGGGATAGGCGGAGATAGTTACAGATGGAGATGAGTAGAGTGAGACAGTGAGAGGTAAAAATAAAATGAGAACTGATGGAGTTACCATCAAAGGTTGGGACTTGAGAGACTTAAAAAGAAGAGCTTTAAAATTGGAACCAATAAAGAAAGGATCTTTGAATGTGAATTACCCATTTTTGAGTTCCGTTTGTTGGGGGATTTCACGAGGAATCCGTAACTGACTGGTTTGGGTTTGGTTTTTCTTATCTTTTATGACCAATAAAGAATTCCAAAATAAGGATTGCTCAAGAACCTTTGGAAAAGGAAGAGGTATCAAGTCATTTACAGCAAATTATTAAAGTTGAATCAAAGAAAGATTGACCGTGGCCTTTTTATTTCTTTTATTAAATTTACAAACTTAGAGTTGGTTAATTGTTTTAAAGAATTGAACTTTACGTCTTTTTTTGGTACGTAAAGATGTAAACTTTGATGGTTTATCATCATTTCTTGAATTATATGATCATCAAAACATAAGTTGGGTTCTGACGGAATCATCACATATATATATATATAGACACAGAGAGAGGAGTATATCAAAGTGCCATGCCACCTTATCAGATTAGAACTGGATAGAAATTATAGTGTTAAAGACTCTTATCTAACTGTAGGAGACCAAACTTCTGATATTCTAAAGATAAGAACGAATTCAAGTTACAGTAGTCGGGAAAAAAGGAAAGTTTTTGAAGGAATATTGACCCTTCAGGAAGCTAAATTCCCGAGTCTCAAGTGAAAAAAGAACAGTTGGAGGGAGCTTGAAGATAGGACTAAGTAGAAAATCTTGCAATGAGAATAGACCGACCAATCAAATATTCTGGTAAGTGAACAAGAGTTGAGGGTAAAAGAGACGACAAAAGTATTAAAAGAACAGTGAAATTAGAAACAGACTTTAACGTTGGTGTTAGTGAGAGGGAGAGAGAGAGAAGGAACGAGAGGGTTGGGGGTAGGCTGTTGAGAGTAGATTTTAGAGATGCGGTGGAGTTAGTTAACTTTCATGTGTGAGCTGGATCCACTCTTCAAGGTCTGACCCACTTTTGAATAAAATAGTCTACAAAAATTGGGAATTAAAAAGCAATGTTTTTTTCTCTCAAGAAACACAGCAAAAATTGGTGCTTCAAGCTGATACAAGCCATGTCCTTCTTAACTTTCAATCCCTTCCTATAAAAAAGATATATTCTTTACCATTTTCCTCCCTAATAATTCCAAAGTTTCCTTCTCTCCTTCAATTTCTTCCAATATCTCAACTGGGTTCTCTCAGTTTCGAGCCGGGTATCAAACTTTTGATGCTAAGTTCAAGTCTAAGTATGTGAATTTTGTGTCTTTTTTGTGCTTCTATCTCTTTTGTCTTCCTACCGTGGATCCAAGTTCTTGAGCTATGAATCTGAACAACGGTAAGAGATCTATGTCAGCGGCTAGTTCTAGTGCTGGTATTGTTGCTTGGAAATCTGGAGACGTGGTCTCCGATCAGTTTCCGGCCGGTCTACGGGTTCTGGTTGTTGATGATGATCCAACATGTCTCATGATCCTGGAGAAGATGCTCAGGACATGTCTTTATGAAGGTAGGTTAGAGGTTTCTGCGAAGTCTAGTTTCTCTTCCAAATACTGGTCCTGTGAATTTTTGCTACTTTTCGTTCCATTTTTTTGTGCTTCAAATTTGCGATTTTGTTTCATTCTGGCTTCGTCAGACGATTTTAGAGGTTACAACATTTAAAAGGATCATTTTTGTATGTTCTTCGATGGTTTTTGTTGTTGATACCTTTGGTGCCTGAAGAATAATTGTGGCATGTTTTTGAGCTGTTTTATATCCGAAACTTTTAGTTATCTTTGTAATGATCTAAATGGAACTGTGGGTTATGGCCAAGCTCTGGTTCGGTTTGGTTTAGCTAATTTTCAAAAGAGTCCTGGTAATTTCACAGAAGTAATTTGATGTTATCTGTATGTGAAGTTATAAGGGAATCCTTTCAATTGGATGTTTGTGAATGAGAGATGAGAGGGCTGATGTTAGTATTGATTGAGTAGTTGATTCAGTTCTTTTGGCAAATTTTCAGTAACAAAGTGCAATCGAGCAGAGACTGCCTTGTGCTTGCTTCGAGAGAACAAAAATGGGTATGATATTGTGATCAGTGATGTGCACATGCCTGACATGGATGGCTTCAAACTACTCGAGCACATTGGGTTGGAGATGGATCTGCCAGTAATCAGTAAGTATTCAACTGCATGGCTTCATTTGATTTGATCTGACTCCTGGTCCCATATAGTATAGATTGCAGTTGAGTCTTAACACGTAATCTATGTGCGAAACAGTGATGTCTGCCGATGACGGGAAACATGTTGTCATGAAGGGTGTCACTCATGGTGCTTGTGATTACCTGATTAAACCGGTGCGGATCGAGGCCCTGAAAAACATATGGCAACATGTGGTTCGGAAGAGAAAGAATGAGCGAAGGGAATTGGAGCAATCAGGAAGTGCAGAAGAGGGAGATAGGCAGCAGAAGCAATCTGAAGATCTAGATTACTCATCATCCGCAAATGAAGGCAGTTGGAGGAACTCAAAGAAGAGGAAGGATGAAGAAGAAGACAATGAAGATAGGGATGATACGTCCACACTAAAGAAGCCTCGCGTAGTTTGGTCGGTTGAGCTTCATCAACAGTTTGTTGCAGCTGTTAATCAACTCGGCATTGACAGTATGTACCTATGAAACCTTTTGTTCAAGGAGCTGATACTTTCCCGGTTTACGTAAACAATGAATTTAACAATTGAATGAGCTTAAGCGGAAATATAACTTCATTGGACTTTTTGAGAAAAATAAATGAGGCAATAAGAGTGTGAAATGTGGATACTATGATTCGTATTTTGTTCAGTGGTCTGTGCAGCTCATAGTTTTGACTAGATCATGGTAATCCATGGCTCAACATCCGAATTCTGCTTCCACTACTATCTGTTTCGCCCTAGCAAATATTGTTGCCTCTTACATTCCTTTCTTTTTGTCCATAATCAGAGGCTGTTCCAAAGAAAATTCTTGAGTTGATGAATGTTCCTGGGCTCACTAGAGAAAATGTTGCCAGTCATCTTCAGGTATGATAATCCTAAACATAACATGAAAGAATTAAGATTGTAGGTTCACGAGCATAATATTACCGTATTGCCAGTTGAGATATGTAACTACCTGCATATCTCGAAACATTTCCTTGAGCGGATACTGAGTTTTCCAGTAACCCTTACTCTGTGGAACAGAAATATCGCTTGTACCTTAGAAGATTAAGTGGGGTTTCACAGCACCAAAGCAATTTGAGCAACTCCTTTATAAGTCCACAAGATCCAGCTTTTGGGGCATTATCCTCACTAAATGGACTTGACCTTCAAACACTTGCTGCCACCGGCCAACTTCCAACACAAAGTCTTGCAACACTGCAAGCGGCAGTACTTGGTCGTCCAAGTCCAAAACCTCGGATGCCCATGCCCATTGTGGATCAAAGGAACCTTTTCAGCTTTGAAAACCCGAAACTGAGATATGGGGATGGGCAACAGCAACAACAACAACATTTGGGCAGCAACAAGCAGATGAACTTACTCCATGGAATCCCAACAACCATGGAGCCAAAGCAGCTAACCAGTTTACACCATTCACCCCAATCCCTTGGGAGCATCAACGTACAAATGAGTGCTCAACAAGAGCAGGGTGTTCAGAGTAACTCCTTGTTGATGCAGATGTCTCAATCACAGTTGAGAAGTCAAGTGCTAAATGAAAATGCCTGTAATGTCTCCAGACTTCCATCATCCATGGGGCAGTCTATTCTATCAAATCCAATCACTGGTGCTAATGGGGTCTTGGCTAGGAATGGGTTGACTGAAAATGGGAGAGGGGCAGTATATAATCAAGGTTCACAATCTGCTTCTATGTTGAATATCCCCTTGACCAACTCACCAGAACTTCCAGGCAACAGCTTTCCGCATGGAAGCACTCCAGGGATACCCAATCTCTCATCTAAAGGACCGTACCAGGAGGAGGTTAACTCAGAAATGAAAGTTTCTGGGGCAGGATACATGTCAAGCTATGACATTTTTAATGATTTGCATCAGCATAAATCCAATGATTGGGAAGTACAGCATGTAGGGTTGACTTTCAATGCCACGCAGCAACCCAGCGCTCTGCAAAGCAACCTTGATGTGGGGCAACCAGTTTTAGCTCAACGTTACCCTTCTAGCCAAAGAAATGGACAAAACAGGAATGTATCTGCTGCAGCAAAGCCGATTTTCTTAGCTACGGAAGCAACTGAACGTGGTAATACATCTGGTGTTGGACAAGAACTCGGTACCTTTTTCACAGAGAATATGGTGAGAGTTAAGACTGAGGGAATTCCTGACGCATGTTCTCCGACTACAGTCTTCAATGAACAGTTTGGTCAGGATGATCTCATGAGTGCACTTCTCAAACAGGTTAGTTTGTTTCCTATAGTATGTCAGATGCTTGTATTCAGGCACTCATAACTAAATTCAAGAAACAAAATACTAAAACATTGTGTGAACTTCAATTTTGCAGCAGCAGGGAGGCATTGGATCATCTGAAAATGAATTTGACTTTGATGGCTATGCCATGGATAACATTCCAGTTTAAGACATGATCCAAACCTAAAATCTCTTCTCCATGACAGTTCCAGCAGCTGTACATACTGGCGGTTAGATATGAATTCAATTGATCTTCCAGGAAGCAGAGTCTGACAATCTACGTGTTCTGTTCAGTAGTCAGGATTGCTTGATTCAGTCAGCCACATTTGCCGTGTGAGTATCAGGTTCTGCTGGTTTAGATGGAGCAAGGACATCAGACAAATCCTATTCGAAGATACGTGTGAAGTTTGTAAGATATTGCTGCATTATATGCGAAGGCATATATGTGCATCATTTTTGGCTGCACTTGGTTGGAAAATCTTGCAGGAGGAGCAACTAATTTGAGAGTGCTTGCGAGGATGTCAGTTGGTGATAATTACTTAGATACCTGCAGATTGTAGGATACATTTTCTAACTTAAATAACAGATTTAAGTTTGATTCTCTTTATCACTGATGTTTTTAATTTTCATCTCTTTTTTAAGGAATGACCCTGATGTATATATCCAAATTTGATTGCTCTTCGCACAAGTCCATGTAGTTCACTTCCATCTTGGTGTTTCTTGTACTTCTGTTCATTTATCATTTTCATCGACATTCTTATAATAAAGCTCATTACTCATGACACTAGTTTCTGCTACAAGACAAAGAGTTGGTGTCTGCAACAAGTTGGATCGCTATTGCTATAGGAACAATCGAGCTCTTAGAGTTTAAAAACAGTGGAAACAGAACTATTATACCATAGACGTAACCTGGAAACCAAATAGAGCTGATACAGAAAACTGCAGGCTCTTAATATATATGTATATGCGAACCTAATCTTGCACAAGAAAAGACAACTTTCACAGCACTTGGAAATGGACGTTATGGTGTCTGCCATAATCTGACTCAATTTAGCAATGAGCTCTAAGAATGAAACTGTGAGGTGCGGTTCAATAATGCCTGATTACACCTCAAATTGTACAATCAGTCCTATGGAAATACTATGGCAGCGATTTGTATAGAACCTCCATTTCTAACCTTTGAGAGTATATTTACCAATTTTGGTGTTGACATTGTTCAGCAACTCCTTAGTCAAAACCTCCTGGTTAAGCATGAAGACACCAAAACAATGAAAGAATGCAAGAACAAGTAGCATTTGATTCTATGATCGAACCAATGCAAAAACCAGAATTGCCAAGATTGATAAAACTATACTTGATCCAGTCCTGGTACTGTCATTTGATGGGTAAATCGAAGGAAGTGAGCATTCTTCCCCATTGAAGAATACTTTAGACGGAAAACCATCTCCATCAACCACCTTAATTCCCGGTGTCATTTTCTTTTTAAATGAGATCACAGACTGTTGTTTTCCAGGGACTCTGGGATCCTTAGCCGGTTTGGCTCCATCTGTTTCTCCCACAAGATAGTTCAACCCTGGAAGACCCTGCATGAATATGGTGTTGTTGACATCGTTCAACAGACTTCCATTGAAGGAGTAAGTTGATTCAAAACCAGGAGCTGCTTTATCAAGTTGCACGGCAGTAAACCAATCAGGAAATGCAGTGTCTTCCCAGTTGAAGAGAGTGATTCTTGCACTCCATCCACCCTTGCTATCTGTATGAACATGCCAGTTGATACTGACTCCACAGTTATCTCCACATGGCATTGGGTTTGGCAATGGTCGATGTTTTAGTGTAGACCATGCTATAGCCATCTTCGTACGGTTCTCGAAAGGAACAAGAAGTGCCTCAGGTGGTAGGAAAACGGCCGGAGAAGTGGAACTACAGGTACGTGCGGTATTACTGGGGCACCCACATGCACAAGTGTTGCATGGAATAACAGAAGCATTATAGTATGCAGAAAATGAAACACAGCATTTAGGTCTTCCTCCCCTGTGCTGTGTGATATTGCACACAACCTGCCAACTTGCAAATGCAGTGGAGTTTGATGGCAAACCACTTGGATCACGAAATTGGCTGGGGCTTACCCTGACTGGAGGGCCACATTGATAGTCTGGGTTGACTGTGCCGTTGATCTTCCAGTTTTGTGGTGGTGTAAGTGCAGACCTATTGAGATTCGGAGGCATCTTATAAACCTGCATCAAGAAAACTGAGGTCGACTTACTCGGATCCATCGATCTTGGCAAGATTGTACCGTTTCTGCAACATGAAGGGATCAGACCCAAGTTTGTGTCATTGTATTTCGTCGGAGGCAGGTCAACAATCGTTGGCCTTCTTTGGCAGTTCAATACATTTGCAAAATCCAGATCCTGGTAGTACGTACTCGGAGGCCCGAATACACAATCGGATGAATCAACAACATAGGGATACGCTCCTTTCATACTATTTATGAATTCATCATTCATCCAGTCCCAGCTCAATTTCCAGTTATCAAGACGACCAAGGGGATTATGGTTTGCAATGGTAACTTGTGCCCAGTAGGAAGACTCGTATGTTTTGACGACGTCGTATATGATAGTAAGATCCCCATTCTGACGAGGCAGAAACTCTCCCTCTACAGTGATGTTTGATCTGAAAGTTGGGTCTTTAATGCAACAAACATACATTAAACTGCCTGCCAAAACCAACATGCCAAAATCAACAACCAACACAAACAAACTTCAAGATTGCAAGCAAGTTCACGTGATCGAAGTAGCAGAATAGGACCTGCTATACCATAAACAAACCAATATGCTACAGTTGATTCTCAAGATGTAGAAACAGCACAAGCTGCTGCTCTTTCTCGCGTTTCCACGGACAGTATGAATGCATTGCTAAACCAGATTGAAAGATACACCGAAAACGCATAGACATAAGCCAATCAGCTTGCTCAACTCATAGACTCGTCTAAACTTACCTTCGGTGACCGCCCTCGGACAAGAGAATCCATGATTAGCCAACGAGATGTTCCTCGGAAAAGGCACAGAGTCTAACGACACACCAAACTGAGTCCCGACCACCTTAATCTGAGCGGTGGTCTGACTCGAATCACCTGCAGTTTCAATCGGAGTTTTGAGATCAGTCACCGGATACCCAGCAAAAACAGTTCCATTCCCCACATTAGCTGGAAAACCAGACCCATCAATGAGAATCGCATTAGAAGCAGACACCAAAATCTCATCTTGCTTAAAACCCACAAAAGCTTTCCAAGACTTAAGCTCATCGACACCATTGTTCTGCACAGTGAGTGTAGACTCGAACCTATAAGCTTGTCGTTTGGGATTCGTGGGCATCAGCTGTGACCCGCCGTCGTACTGGTAAGACAAGAACACCCCATTACAGTCCCTTCCCGCCGGCGCCGGAGCGTCTTCGGGTTGAGAGAAAGAGCCCCTCAACAAAACAAATATAGACAGAGAGACGAGATTCACGTAAAAAGCCATCAACTTGGTCGTTCGTGGCTTAGAGACAGAGACAGAGAAGAGAGGCTTTTCTGCTCAAATGATGTCAAAACCAGAACTGAACACGAAAAGGTTTGAGGCTTCCAAGTTCTAAGTGGTTTTTGTAGTAATTTGAGTTTTGGTGTAACTTCAAACAAGAGAATTGTGGAAGATATTCAGTTAGGACAGCTTCACAAGAGCTGTTTTTTTAGACACAAACTCAAACGAAAGATACTCTGAACTTGATCTTATGAGTTCAGTTTCCAACATTCTTGGGATTGGAATTGATCTTAATTTTAAGTTTGGATGGTTAAATTTAATATATTAGAAGTTTTATTAAAAACTCTAATAACAAACTCTTAAATTAACCGTGATATTGTATAGAAATTCGTAGTAAAAGTGATTCAGTGTTATAAAATTAAATTATAAAAAATTATTGATAATTTTAAAAAATTAAGAAATACATTAATAATATATCAAATTTTATAAGATTCAATGACTACAATTTTAAAATCTTATTAGTTGGATGATTACCCATCCAACGAAATCACAATAAACGACCTTCCGAATAATGAATTGCAGTCAGTTTGGAATCCAATGAATTGGATTCAATTCATTAATTTTATATAATTGAATTCAATTCATGCGTTTGAAAATTGGAATCCTAAAAAAGAGATGACTTGAATTCAATCATGTAATTAAATATCATTTTCTTTATGAATTCAATTCACATCTCAAATGGTCCGATTTGGTGTGTGAATTGAAGAGCCAATTTTTTTTAAACATTAAAAATTCTTTTTTCAAATATACACATCATAAATATACAAATTACTACAAAGCACACACACATTGATTACATAATATTTTTAGTTAAGGATAAAAAAGTCATATGAAGTAATTGAATTCATTTTTGATGTGTTCCAAACAATATAATTGAATTCAATTCTAATATTTATAGATTTATTTCAAACTGTGTAAATCGAATTTAATTCAGTCCCACAAATATAATTGAATCCAATTCGTCAATAAATTCAATTCGAAAATTTCCAAATAGTCTGTTAGTTAACAACAAAGGATGATTATAAATAACGATATTATAACAACAACAATAATTAATAAAAATATCGCTGATATGTGGAGTATACATTCTTATCGCAAACCAGTAAAAAGATTATTTTTAAATAAGTCAACAAAACATAAAAATGGAAAGACATGAAGAGAGAAAATAAATAAATAAAATTATTTAATGATTATAATTCATTAAATGAATTTTAAAATTATTTAATAAGAATTTTAAAAATTATAATACCAACTTTAATTTTAAAAGGGATAAATTAAAAGAATTAACTTTTTTAAAGATCATGACCGTTGATTCTCACTATCTTTTCCCCTTCAAATTCGTAAGTTGGAATTTGGAAGCGGGAATTTACTTGCACACGCACGAGACAAAAGTAATACCATAGTCAACCACTAAAAGACCGCCAAGTGTCCAGTTTTTAGTTAGATATCTCCGAGACCCCGAGTAATAGTTGTTGCCGGACCCACTGTTGTTCATTTAGGATTAGGTGTCGACATCTTATTGGACCACAGACTTCGAAATTCTAAATGCCGTCGTTTTCAATCACACAATGATCGTCTTTGTATAAATTATTATTTATTAGTACGTTTTTTTGGATGATACATTTAAAACTTTTAAAATATCTCTCCAATTTGTCAAGATTTTAATTTGATTAAATTTTAAAATATTAATAATTTAATTTTAAAATTTATTTTTATAATATAATATTTTTAATAAATACTACATATATTTCTATTTATTAATCATACATCAAAATTTAAAATTTTAAAATTTTAAATACTAAATTAAAAATTTTAAAAATAGAACAATTTAAAATTAATTATATTTTTTATTTCATATAAAACAAGTTGGAGAATAATGAATATGCCTTTGAATTGTCAATTCATTGTGGAACCTACCAATTTTGTGACATTAGATTGAGATGCTAACTTTTGTAAGTATTGGAATTTTTTAATTTTATGCAATTAAGATTTTTAATTTATTTCTCCAATCTTAATTTTTTAATATTTATTTGTGAAAGAGAACTCTTTTTTCTTAAAATAATTGATAATTAAAAATCTAATTATTATTTAAATTGAAATCATGCTAAAATTTGCTAATTGAGTTATCAATGTATTAATAATTTAATCAAAATGCGATTATTCGTAAAAGAAATATTTTATATGAATTATTAGCAATTTGCAATTGTTAAAAATGAAAATGCTAATTAGACAAGGTAAGGAATAAGTATTTTTCAATAGGCATCATCTAAGATAAGAGCACTATTCGTACGTTGTTTAATATGTTCACCGTACGAGGGATGCTGTTTTTTTGGAGTTTTTAAGGGTCATAAGTTCCAAAAAACTGAATATATCATAAACATCACGTGTTGTTTCCTCAATTTTGTAGAATCATGAACATTATATATAGTTAACAAAGCAGATTTTGGCTTGGAAAAATATATCAATTATGCTTTTTATTGAATTTTGTTAGGCTATGGACACACAAGTTAACATTTCATCAATTATATGATATGTAATATTAACTAAGTGTGCATAAAAAAAGAGAAAAAATATTTGTTTACACCTACTCGGAATAAAATTAATTAAATCACGAATTTGATTTAATTAGAGATATTAATGGGTCAGCCCCGAGCTAAGGTGGCCCTTTATCCGGTTCCACCCGACCATTTTTTTTTTAAATAACATAGAAAATGACATCATTTTTGAAGTAATGGTCAAGTCATAAGTCAGCCCGTGGCCAGGTCTAGCCGACCATGGTAAGTTTGAGCTCTTTTTGACATCTCTATATTTAATTGATACTTATTAAGTTTGAGCATATATTTATTCTCTATTAATATGAATTTTATTAATTGAACCACTATTTTAAGTCAAATATTGGAGTTATGATTATAAAATTAATGAAAAATAAAGAAATAATATAATATTCGTTATTGTGTAAAAATAATTTTCATTAAAAATATAACAATTGTTTATATAATTATTTTAAAATACTTAAATTAATGTCACTTGCGTTGGCTTTTATATGATATTAACAATTAATTTATTTAATTATTTCACTAAATTTTCTTTGAATAATAAAATAATGGGGGATAAACAGAGATGATAATAGGTCGGGCCTGAGGCCCGATTGGGGGCTAAGCTTGACTTAGACATTATTTTCAGTTAAACGAAATAAAAAAAAGTAAAAATAACATCATTTTTAACAAAACGACGTTATTTTGCTTATAAGGATTGAATCTCAGGTTAGACCTAATTTTACTTAAAAGGATCGAACCTCAAGTCATATTTGAGGTGTTCTAGCCCAAACCAAGCATTGGCCAGATCTTTTCATAAAAATTAAGCCTGAGGTCTTATCAACCTGAATCGAACCAAACTAAGTGGCTCGGTGAAAAATATCGATTTTAAGTTTTACCATTGTTAAAAAAATAAAAAAGAAGTACAAATCGTATGAAGCTAACCGAATAAGAAATAAGAAATTACTGGATTCCAATTAAACAATCATGATTTGATGGAACGTACCAAAAAGATGTATAGTAGTAAAGTGAATTACGAATAAAAGCTGAATATTCCCAACCTTTACAACTTAGTGGGCATGCCTAAGCACGACCTTGAATCTGTGACATGTGGACTCTTTGACTTTAACTCTTGTAAAGTGATGAAATTGGACCATAAATTGAAAATTATAGATTTGTCAAAGTATTTATACAGTAAAAAAAAAGGATGAAGAGAAAAGATACTTGTCGGTGCTTTGCATACTCCCTAAAGTGTGATTTAGTTGGCAAAAGTTAATATTAATATTCAAAAAATACCGAAAGTTAAACCTATAAAATAAAAAGTTTAAGGCCTAAAAGTTAAATAGGTATTAAACTTTTATAAGATTAATTAAAAATTAAATAAATTAAAGAATTTTAATTATAGTTAAAAGAGAATATCATCAACCATTAAAATTTTTGAAGTTTATTAAAAATAAAAATTAATTATTTTATTTTAATTTATAAACATTAATTAGTTTATATATATTAACTAATTAATTAATAAATCAATTAGTTTTAATAACAAAGATTTTTAAGTATCAAATTAAAAAATTAAAAACTAAACTGAAAAGTTGACTAATTCAAAATGTTTACAATTGAATCGATTGAATTATTTTAGTTTTTTAATCATCGATAAATATACAAATTTATGCTGTCACTATTTGATTTATATCTAGAATTTGTTTTTTAAAAAATATATGCTCCTAATCTTTTGATAGTCCACGTTCTAAATCTCTTATTGCAATCCATTTTTGTATGGATCTAACAATGTAGTTATTTTATTTTTTATTTTTAAATTAGCTCAAATTAATTTAATATCATTAAAAAATATCACAATACATTTCATATAATTAAAAGAATTTTAAAGTCGTGTATCACGTAACAGAAGCCTTTAGTTATATATTATAAAAGGGAAATAACGAAGAAATACAAAAATACCTGATTTCGGTTCCATAATGATCAAATGACTTTTTCGAGACCGAAACGAACGCAAATCTACCGACACCTTTATGGGATCTATTCAACGAAATGTGGCCAACGTCTTTCCATAATTTTCTTAAAGCGTAAACCTATGAACTAGTTAGAATAACTCTATGTTCACGAATTACTTAGCAATTACAAAAGACCTTAAGTTTTATATATAGTTTTCATATCGAATTTTTCCATCATAAGCTGAATATAAATTTGGTCTATATTGGTCAGGATTCATTTTTGTCCCAAACTTTAGCTCATTCACTTAGATTATTTACCGAATTACTTTATTATCTTTACGAGAGAATCAGATTATATAATTTAACTGATAAGTTGTTAAAAAACTAATAAAATGTAATCAATTGTTGTCCACTTTTATAGGAAAATATCTTAAAAGTAGAAGCAAGTGAAATGCATAATTTATTAATATCCCTATTATTTGATTCTCAAGCAAATCAGAAACTGATTTTAACACAATAACAAATATGTCAAAGTAATTTTCAATATTGTTTTACAATAACATTTTGAGTTATTAGTCACGAGAAAGTTCAAGTGACATACAATGAATATATTCTATAAAAAAAAAATGTACACATTTCTCACAAATCAGAACGACAGAACCCACCATTTGGTCCTGAAACAGATTCTAGTCATGTGTCCTTTTAGGACATGTCTCTGCAATTATTATGATTATATGATTATAGGCTTTGAAAGTTTGGTAATTGTCGAAGAA
>JAOTAY010000191.1:51042251-51057695 GCA_025629805.1 Erythroxylum baracoense
AACCATCTAAATCATATGTTATAATCACTTCATATATTTCACCTTTAAATCTAATTAGTCAGAGTTAACTTTTTTAATTTGAGTAACCTAATTTCAATTAAATTTTGTGACCAATTTAATGTATATATTTGTATCACTTCATATTGGTGTACTATTTCACTTTAGAATTTAGTGAGTCATACCTAATTTTTTAAGTTTGAGAATTCAAATTTAATTCAATTTGTTAATTTTGAGTTAATTTTAATAATTTGTTATAACTAAACAAATTTAAAAATGTGTTAACTGTAAACTTATTTAAATTTAAATATTTAAAATCAAATTTGAATTCAATTAAATTATAATGATTCATTAACACTAAATAACATCTAAATTAATTTATCATTCTTACATCTTACCGAAAAAATGGACATCAACCACTGAAATCATGCTTTATGAAACAATGTCAAATGTCAAAATTTTTAATGAAAAATGCAAAAAGGTTATGTGTTCGGTTTAGCTTGAAAAATTACATACTCGAACCACGAGGGCTATAGTGGAGTAACCCGGATTCTTTCATTCTTAGCTAAAGTCTTGAGTTCGATTCTTAAGAATAAAGTCGATTTAAAATTCATGCAGAAGAACTTTATCGCCCAAAAAGGTCATACTCGACTCAAATTTGAATTAGTTGGTTGCCCTGATTTAACAACAAAAAAAACATACTCAGAAACGACAATAAAGTGGCAAAAAGGGGCTCCTCATGGGGTAGTCTAGTGGTAGAAAGGAGGAGATGATTGTGTGAAAGGTTGTGAGTTCAAATCTAGAGAGGAGCAACCTTTGTTAAGGTGATGTAATTCTCTGGTAGTTGCCCATCCCTTAAAGCAGACCTGAATTTACCTATTTAAATTTAATTAACTATAAACTTAATTTAAATATTTAAAATGAAACTTGAATTCAATTAAATTATAATGATTCATTAATACTAAATAACATCTAAATTAATTTATCATTCTTACATCTTACTAAAAAATGGACATCAACCACTTAAATTGTACGTTATGAAACAATGTCAAAAGACAAATTTTTTAATGAAAAAATGCAAAAGGGTTGTGTGTTCGATTTAGACTGAAAAATTACATACTCGAACCACGAGGGCTATAGTGGAGTAGCTCGGATTCTTTCATCCTTAAATAAAGTCTTGAATTCGATTTTTAAGAATAAAGTCGCTTTAAAATTTATACAGAAGAATTTTATCGCCCAAAAAGGTCATATCCGACTCAAATTTGAATTAGTTGGTTGCCCTGATTTGACAACAAAAAAACATACTCGAAACGACAATAAAATGACAAAAAGGACCCCCTTATGGGGTAGCCTAATGGTAGAAAGAGAGAGAGGATTGTGTGAAAGGTCGTAGGTTCAAACTAGAAGAGAGGCAGCCTTTATTAAATTGATGTAATCTTTATAATAGTAGCCCATCTTTTAAAGTAAGTATCCGTATTACTGTCTAGAATTAGACCTGAATTTACGTATCTATAAATATGAGTAAATGACTCGTAAATCTCATAATTAATTGGGCGAATCTTAAAACCTGATCCTTGTTCCGAAAGTACAGGAAGGGAAATGGGTGACAGCACAGCAGTTAGTTAGGTAAACAAGTCTTTGTAGGTACAGTAACAACTAATTGAGTACTTGAAAACTTATAAGAGTGAAGACGTGGAGCTTGCGTATTATTTACGTATACTCTAAATTTCCACGTCAGCACGTGCCTTCGCATTTGAACAATCAACCTCATCATTCACTCCTAAAGATGGCAAGTTCAGTTCATAATGCGAGTCTCTTCGTGTTCACGATAACTTGAGAGCTACGATAAGAAAAATTACTATTTATTTAAAAATTTAAAGAAAATATTAGTTAAAAAATATATTAACATTAATTAAATTGAATTAGTCAAATCAATTTTTAATTTGCAATTAAATAATTAATTTAATTAACTTAAATTTAAGATAACGTATTTAAATTTAATCAAATTTAGACTATAAATTTCATAAAATTTTTAATTTTAATTAATTATAATAAATCAGTCAATCAATCATAAAATCTTATCTATATATGTATATAAAATTTATATAAATTTGTAAATATGATTTAATTAAAGATGATAAGAATATCATAATTGGATCCCTATAGAAAACCAACATTAGCTAAAACCAAAGCGTTAAACTTACATAACAACCATAATTGTGATTTGGCAATCAATTATTGGTGCAAGGGGTCTAAATGGCTATGATTACATTCAACTTTTACTTTTCTAGGGAGGAGCCTCTTCTTCTTGAATCTGCTTTGGCACAGTATGGACATGGACATGGACATGGTTGAAGTAAACCTTAAATACGTGTCCAAAACGAGGTAAAGTGAAACGTGTCGACCTCATCTTTTAGAAATTTAGACCTCCTCCTCTTTTCAACCCTCCTCGATTAAATCTTTCTTTTCTATTATAATATTTTTATCATATCTTATTAAATCTTATCTAAATATTTATATAAATTACATTTAAATATATAAATAATATATAATAACATAAGGTTGTAATAGAATAACTGAAACAGATGATTTAATATGTCGCCGCCTTTTTTTCTCTTATTTGTTCTTAATAAAAATTCATCATAAAAATTGATAAAATTTGCAATATAAAAATTGAACAAATTGTTAAATTATAATAATTTATAATTTATGTATTTTAAAAATATTAATAAATTTAAAGTTTTTTTATTTTATAAGTATGATAATTAGTAGATTATATATTTAAAATTTATCTAATAAATTGATGATTGAAACTTAAATAATAATAAATATAATGCACTTTTATTTTAGTAGTTATATTTAAAATTATTTTAATATATGAGGTTTTTTTCACTAAAGAGATAAGATAAAAGTTACTTTAAAAATTTATATCTAGACTTAAATAATAAAGTTAAACTAATTAATTTTAAAAATTACATTAATTTAGTAATTTAAATTTTAATAATAAAATTAAACATACATACTTTAAATACTTAAGTCTTCACAAAAGGGATGAATTTAATAGATGTTTTTTAAAAAAATATTCAATAATTAGTCCTTAAATAATAAAGTCGAAATGAATAAATTTTAACATATTTTTATTTTTAAATAAATTTTTTTATTTAATAATAAAATATAATTAATTAATATTTATTTGGGACCTCCACCGTCAATTAGTCCACCGAAGGAGCCAAGATAAGAGACACTATTACTCCCACGAACAACTTCCCACTACCTCATGCTACTCTAGTTCTCTATCTCTCTCCACTTCCTATCCCAATTTCCTCATCAATTCATCTAAGTTTGATCTTTGTTCTTCAATTGCTCTTGAATTTCTCAATCTCTTTTCTCATTGATCATAACGAACGCATCTTTAGTTGCTTGCGAAATTTGCCGAAAATGGAAACATCCCGCAAATTCTCACTCTATCTGCTCTCTCTTGTGATGATGATGTTCCTACACGCCTCCTCCGCCCCTGTGTCCGCTTCATTGCCGACGAACTCAAGAGTGTTATACCAGATCACATGCACAATGTGCTCAACTTGCTGCAACCCAGCTCCTGCAACGCCTCCACCGTCACCGCCACCACCGCCGGTACCTTCTTCACCACCACCTTCGCCGCCATCCAGCTCCACGTCGAACTGCCCACCACCCCCGTCCCCACCAAGATCAGGCGGCGGTTCTTATTACTACTATCCCCCGCCGCCGGCTCCACCCTCCCCCACTTACGGCTACTACTCACCGCCACCGCCAAAAGGAGGGTTCAACTACTACCCTCCACCTCCGATGTACAAAAACTACCCTGCACCACCACCACCTAACCCTATTGTCCCTTACTTTCCGTTCTACTATAACAGCCCACCACCTCCGTCTAGTGGGTCCATAAAGTTGACGACTTCTCCTGGTTATTATTTCACTGTCTTTCTGGTTGTTTTATCAGTTTCTTTGTGTTGACAGAAATTACCGATGAAACTGAAAGGAGAAGGAATAATAAGGCAGATTGTCAGATCGGGGGAGAGTTTACAGCTGAGGAAAAGATCGAGTCTTTGGAGCAAAACTTAATTGATCTTCAAAGAAGAAGAAGAAAATGAACTTCTGGGACGATAAAAATGGCGTCTTTTAGCTTATTTTTTGAGCTTGTGGATCAGAAGAGAACAGTAAAGTGAAGTGCTCATTTCCTTCCACACACGGACACTGAACTTTTGTTTCTCTCTTGCTGTATATTTGATTACCGACAATTTGTACTCTATCTTTTGTTCCTCTTTCGTGTCATGACTTAATAAATCATTTATGTTTATGATCATCCCAATTCGTATATATAGTTTGCAATAGGATTTGATTGGAATCTTTTGTTCTTTGCAAGAGAAATCAAGATTGTTACAGGGTAAAGATAATGACATTTATTTTAATAAGTTTGTGATTTATGTTTTATTTATTATTTAAATCAAATTTGTTGTTTAGTATATATTTGAAATATTATATATACTCAAGAATTTATTTGGAATATATTTAAGCATTATAAAAATGATATTTATAGGATTTCTATAAAATTATATAATTGCTTATTGATTTTAGTAGGTATATTTAGTGACTTTTTTAAATTTAATTTAAAGATGTATTTATTTTTTGCTGCTCTAGTATAAATGTGTGGATAAGATAAATTAAAAAGAATCGGATCAATAAAAGTAGAAGAGAGCCTTATCCCTACTAGGAACCTTTATGGGTGTCAAATTAGTGAAAGAAAGGTCACCTTTACATTTATTTTTATAAAATAAAGAAAATAAATTTGTATAATTTTTATTTTTACCAATTAAAAAAAAACTCTTTTGAAAAGAGAAAAGATTGTACCTTTTTTTAGCCCTTTCTCTTTATTTTTTTAAATATATATTTTTATTATTGGGTTTTAATTAAAGTAAAAAAATTAAGTATTACTTTTGTTCTAAAAATATTACTTTCAGGCTAAAGGAGAGAAAAAGGAATAGCAGATAAAGATACACATATAAGGTTGTGAGCGATACTAGGGGATCAGGTACTTGATGGTGCTTTTTAGAGTAGATTATTCTATTCCATCAGGTCCGTTTGTCGAGTCAGAATGATCTGGAAGGCGGAAGCGTCCGATTTCCTGTGTTCTGACACTAGATTGAGTGGTTGCAAGTGTGTAACGTACTTTAGTTTAGTGAAACGTTGACCACGGGATTTCGTCTCTCGTTCTTGGAGAATGTGACCATGTGCCCACTATTAAAGTCCCACTTTTTTTCCCACTTTTTTAAAGGTTTTAGAATTTTGTACCTTGAAAACCTTGTTGGTTTAAGTATTTATATTTTGATTCATATTTTAATTTTTTAAATATATTAATAGTTTTTAAAAACATTTTATTAAATAGAAACATACCCTTTTATTATTTTTTGTTATAAAATCTCATGAGATATATTATATTTTAATTTTTAAAAAATTTCGAAAACAAAGCAAAAAAAGTGTAATTCAAACTAAAAAATGCCTAATTTTCTTTATATTATATTTTAAAGATTTACTTTTCTTTTTTCTATACAAATTTTTTGAATAAAAGTCTTTAACACGAATCTAGTGTGTGTTCAATTATCATCATCAAAGATTGGTTAAAATCTCACTTAAATGTGGAATTTAGAAAGGTTAGATAATACGTAGTGTTGTTCCGATCTAGCAGAGAGTTGTTCCGATATGAATTAGTGTGTGTGATGTCTAAATTTTCCTAATAAATAAAATAAAAGAAGATTAATACGAAGTTTATTGAAAAATAAATTTTAAAAATTGTAGAAGCCATGAGCATCCCCATCTAATTGAAAAGGTTTCTATAACTTTTTTTTAATAACATCTAACACGAACTTAAGATGACTAAGAGGGTATTAATTAAAAAGTGTCTGAGTGGTTAAGTTAATAGAGTAGAGGGTATAAGACTAAAAGGTCATATATTTGAATCCTCTTATTTATGCTATCTTGATCGAGCCTATCGTACAAGGCTTGTCTAGTGCGAAGTACTTGATTGACGTGATTTGCAGGTTATTGATTCAATTTGAAGGCTTATTCAGTGCGCATCTAAAGGATAACAACTGTGGGTTTCTCTGTTTAAAAAAAAGTATTACATTTACAAAATAAAAATAACAATTTTTAAATTAAATTTGGGAAAGTGTTAAATCTCAAGTCTACTAAAATTGTTAGTAAAACAAAAAGATTGGCAATGAATAAAGTTTTAGCTCTTTCTTTCTTTTTATTTATATATTTTCCCTTCCAATATGTGAAATGGGACAAAGGAAATACAGAAGAAAAATAGCTGGATGGCATGTATAGTACTAATAATGCGGTGGCTGGTTGGTCGGATCCACACAACATAAGAATGCAAAATTGGAATCACATGATCCACACAACGTAAGAATGCAAAATTGGAATCACATGGTGCAATGTCGGCTTCCTATCAGCTTACTAAGATTAGGTAAGTACCAATCTTGCAAGCGTTGCGACGAATCCAATGCCCGAGTTTCGAATAGTATGTCGATTTGATTAGAGACGGTAATGAACTGGGTCGGATCCATTCAGGCTTGAGCTCAATTCAATAATTGCTGCTTAGACTCGAGTCTAATGTCTAAAGTTCGAATTCTATCTCATTTTGATTAGGCATGGTCAGATCAGAATAAGCCGAGTCTACTGAGACTCGAACTCGAGCCTGACCCGAGTCTCAATTGGGCTTGAAGAACTGAAATTAAGCTAGATTCCGATCGGGTCCTAGCAATCCAAAACTTTAGTGGACCAACTCGGGTATATTTTTTTAATTTTTAAAATTTAAAATAAAATAAAATATTTTTATTTATATACATCGAACTTTAGGCTGACCCGTTAAGAAAAAATGTAATAAAATATGTGCGGCATAATCTACTACGAAGTTATTATATAAATAGTTATATTCTTTAATTTAATTGTTTGAAATGTACTATAATTAAAATTTTAACATTTGATTTTATAAATTATATAAATAAATTGACAAAAGTTTGACTTTAGTTATAATTTTGATAAAATCTAAGGATATGAAAAATAAGATTTTTCATATAAAAGGAAAAATTAGAAAAATAGATGCTAGCACTTCTAACAATTTTTCCTCTCAAAATTGGTTTTGAGTTTTTCTCTGAATTGATCTGTGGATACCGTTAGAGGCCGGACGATTGAACGGCTTGTGGATTGACAAGATTCAAGGAGAAACGAAAAATCACGAAAGGAAATCAAAACAGGTGTGATTTTGATATATTTCTTGTTTTATGTTTCGATTTAATTCAGTTAAAGTTGATTCTGTGAAAAATTTTGAAATTATTTCCGCTGCGCTTAGATTCGATCGTATTTTTACTAACATATGTTACCCTTCAAAGGTGTGGCAATGAGCTATTTTTCCCACCAAAATTGCCTAGCAGTTGTGCCAACGTGTTGTGTCACCCATTAAAGGTGTGCCAAAGAGCTTTGGTTCCCACCGAAGGTGCCCAAAGGAATGCTTTTCCCACCTAAGGTGCCTAGTGACCATGCCAACGGGCTTTTTTGCCCTCCAAAGGTGTGCCAAAGGGCTTTGTTCCCCACCGAAGGTGCCCAACAGGCTATTTCTCATACTAAAAGTGCTTAGCGACTATGCCAATGGGCTGTTTTGCCCACCAAAGGTGTGCCAACAGGTTTTGTTTCCCACCGAAGGTTCTCAACAGGTATTTTTTCCCGCAGAATGTGCCTCGCAAGTGAGCCAATAAGGTGCCTTTCCCACTAAAGGTACATCAATGGGCTGTTTTGCCTGCCGAAGGTGTGTCAATAGGCTTTTTTCCCACACAAGGTGCCCAACGGACTGTTTTGCCCACTAAAGGTACCTGGCGACTGTGCTAGCGGGCTATGTTGCCTACTGAAAGTGTGTCAAAAGGCTGTTCTTGCCACCGAAGGTGCCTAGCGACCTTGTCAACGTGCTATTTTTTCCACCAAAGGTACCTAGCGACCATGCCAATGAGTTATTTTTCCCTCAAAAGGTGTGGAAACAAGTTGTGTTTCCTACCGAAGCTGCCCAATAGTCTGTTTTTCCCAGCAAAGGACCAATGGGCTGTTTTGCCCACCGATTATGTGCCAACTGGTTGTTTTCCCACCGAAGATGCCCAACAGACTGTTTTCCTATCGAAGGTGCCCAACAGGCTACTTTACCATCAAAGGTGCCAGCGGGTTGTTTTCTCCACCGAAGGTGCCTAACAATTGTGCCAATGTGTTCTTTTCCCCACCCAAAGTGCCTAGCCCACGTGCTATTTTGCCCACTAAAGGTGTGCCAATGAGTTGTCTTTCCAACCAAAGGTGCCCAATGGGTTGTTTTTCCCATCGAAGTGCCTTGCGACCATGCCAACGGGCTGTTTTGCCCACCAAAGTTTTGCCTATAGGCTGTTTTTCCTACCAAAGGTGTGACAATGGGCTGTGTTTCCTATTGAAGGTGCCCAATGAGTTGCTTTTCCCTTCAAATGTGTTGGCGACTGTACCAACGGGCTGTTTTGCCCATCAAAGGTGTACGAACTAGCTGTGTTTCCCACCAAAGGTGCTCAACAAGCTATGTCTCCTACCAAACATACATTCCAACCATGCCAATGAGCTGTTTTTCCTACCGAAGGTGCCTAACGATACTGCCAACAGGCTTGTTTGCCCACTAAAGGTGTGCCAATGAGCTATTTTTTACACCGATGGCTCCTAGCAGCCAACAAACGGGCTGTTTTACCCATTGAAGGGGTGACAATGAGCTATTTTGCCTATTAAAAGTATGCCAAATGTTTGTTTTTCTCACCAAAAGGGGCCAACGGACTATTTTTCCCACAGAAGGTGCCTAGCATCTATGCCAATGGGCTGTTTTGCCCAATGAAGGTGGTTACCGACCGTGCCAATATGCTATTTTGCCCACCAGAGGTGTACCAACAGGCTGTGTTTCCTATCGAGGGTGGCCAATAGGTAGTTTTTCCTACCGATGGTGCCCAGCGATCATGCCAACTTGTTGTTTGGTCCATCAAAGGTGGCTGACAACTGTGCCAACGTGCTGTTTTGCCTTCCAAAGGGGTGCCAACATGATATGTTTCCCGTCGAAGGCGCCTAATAGATCGTTTTCCCACCGAAAGTGCCTAGTAATTGAACCAACGAGTTGTTTTTCCCATTAAAGGTGGCTAGTGACCATGCCAACGTGTTGTTTTACCTATCAAAGGCGTGCCAAGGGGCTGTGTTTCCCACAAAAGGTGCCCAACGTGTAGTTTTTCCCATCGAGGATGCCTAGCAACAGTGCCAACATGTTGTTTTGCCCATCAAAGGCGTTCCAATAGGCTGGGTTTCTCGTCGAAGGCGCCCACCAGGCTGTTTTTGCGACAGTGCCAATGGGCTGTTTTGCCTATCGAAGGTGTGCTAATAGACTGCTTCTCCTACCAAAGGTACGCCAACGGGATGTTTATCTGACCAAAGGTGCCCAAAGAACTATTTTTCCCTCTAAAAGTGCTTATCGACCATGCCAACGTGCTGTTTCTCCCATCAAAGGTGTGCAAATGGGCTGTGTTAGCTACCAAAGGTGCCCAACAGGTTGTGTTTCCTGCTGAAGGAGCTTAGCGACCGTGCCAACGTACTGTTTTGCCTACCCAAAGGTGTGCCAATGAGCTGTGTTTCCCACTGAAGATGCCCATCGAAGGTTTGGAAAGGTACGTTTAACCTACCAAAGGTGTGCAACTGGGATGTTTATCCCAGTGAAGGTGCCCAACGAATTGCTTTTCCCATCGAAGGAGTGACAAGGGTCGTGTTTCCCACCAAAGGAGCCTAGCAAACATGCCAATGGGCTGTTTTGCCCACAAAAGGTGCCTAGCAACCGTGACAACGTACTATTTTGGCTACCAAAGATATGCCAACAGGCTGTATTACCTACCAAGGTTGCCCAACGGGCCATTTTTCCCACTGAAGGTGTGGCAAAGTGTTGTTTTGCCAACCAAAGGTGTGCCAACGGTCTATTTATCCCACCGAAGGTGACCAATGGACTATTTTACCCACAAAAGGTGCCTCACAACCTTACCAATAAGCTATGTTGGCCTCCAAAGTTGTGGTAATGAGCTGTTTTTCCCATCGAAGTTGCCCAGCAACTGTGACAACGTGTTGTGTTGCCCATTGAATGTGCGCCAACTAGCTTTGTTTCCTACTGAAGGTGCCCAAAGGATGCTTTTCCCACCTAAGGTGCTTAGCAACCATGCCAACGGGCTGTTTTACCCACCAAAGGTGTGCCAACAAGCTGTGTTCCCCACCAAAGGTGCCCAATGGCCTGTTTTTCCCATCGAAGGTGCTTAACGGCCATGACAACGGGTTGTTTGCCCATCAAAGATGTGCCAACAGGTTGTGATTCCCATTGAAGGTTCTCGATAGTTTATTTTTCCCGCAGAAGGTGCCTCACGACTATACCAACATGCTATCTTGCCCACTGAAGGAGCACCAACGGGCTGTTTTGCCTACTGAAGGTGTGCCAATGGACTATTTTTCACAAAGAAGGTGCCCAACGAATTGTTTTGAACACTAAAGGTGCCTAGATACAGTGCCAACGGGCTGTGTTACCTACTGAAGGTGAGCCAAAGGGCTATTTTTGCCATCGAAGATGCGTAGCATCCTTGTTAACAAGTTGTTTTTCCCGCAAAAGGTGCACCAACTAGTTGTGTTTCCTACCAAAGTGGTCCAATGGGCTATTTTTCCCACCAAAGGTATGCTAATAAGTTGTGATTCCCACCGAAGGTGTCCAACGGGTTATTTTCCCACTGAAGGTGTCTTGCAATCGCGCCAATGGCTATTTTTCCCACCAAAATTTTACTTATAGGCCATTTTTCCTATCGAAGGTGTGCGAATGGGCTTTGTTTCCCACCAAAGGTGCCCAATGGTTTGTTTTTCCCACCGAAGGTGCCTTATGACTAAGCCAACGGGCTGTTTTGCCCATCAAAGGTGTGACAATAGGTTGTGTTTCCCACCAAAGGTCCCCAATGGGATATTTTTCCCACCAAAGGTGCCTAGCGACCATCTTAATGAACAGTTTTGCCCAACGAAGGTGGCTAGCAACCGTGCCGTGCTGTTTTACCTACCTAAGGTATACCAACAGGCTGTGTTTCCCACCGAAGGTGCCTAATGGGCAGTCTTTCCTACGGAAGGTGCCTAGTGATCATGCCAACTTATTGTTTTGCCCACCAAAGGTTGCCAGCAACAATGCCAACGTACTATTTTACCTTCCAAAGGTGTACCAACGGGATGTGTTTCTGACCAAAGGTGCCCAACGGATTGTTTTTCCCATCGAAGGTGCCTAGCAACTGTATCAGTGGGCTATTTTGCCCAATGAAGGTGGATAGCAACCTTGCCAACATGTTGTTTTGCCCAACAAAGGCATGCTAATGAGTTGTGTTGCCTGTCAAAGGTGCCTAAAGGGCAGTTTTTCCCACCAAAGGTGCGTAACAACGGTGCCAGCGTGTTGTTTTTTCCTACCGAAGCTGTGCCAACAGGCTATGTTTCCCACCGAAGGTGCCCACCAGACTGTTTTGGCCCTCAAAGGTGCATTGTGACTGTGCCAACGGGTTGTTTTGCCCACTAAAGGTGTACCAATGGGCTGCTTTTCCTAGCAAAGGTGCACCAATGGGATGTTTATCTGACTGAAGGTGCCCAACGGACTGTTTTGCCCATTGAAGGTGCCTAGTGATCGTGCCAACATGTTGTTTTTCCCATTAAAGGTGAGCCAACAGGCTATATTTCCCACCAAAGATGCCCAATAGGTTGTTTTTCCTACTGAAGAAGCCTAGGGACCATGCCAACGTGTTGTTTTGCCTATCGAAAGGTATGCCAACGAGTTGTGTTTCCCACTAAAGGAGCCCATTAGGTTGTTTTTCCCACTGAAGGTGTGAAAGGTATGTTTAGCCTACCGAAGGTGTGCAACTGGGATGTTTATCCCACCGAAGGTGCCCAAAGAACTATTTTTCCCACCAAAGGTGTCTAGCAACTATGCCAATGGGTTGTTTTGCCCACCAAATGTGTGACAACGGGTTGTGCTTCCCACTGAAGGAACCTAACGAACGTGGCAACGAGTTGTTTTGCCCACAAAAGGTGCCTACCAACCCTACCAATGTGTTGTTTTGGCCACCAAAGATGTGCCAATGGGATGTGTTACCTACCAAAGTCACCCAACGGCACATTTTAGATGTCCCAAAGTGTTGTTTTGCTTATTGAAGGTATGCCAATGGTCTATTTATCCCACCGAAGGTGACCAACAGACTATTTTGCCCACCAAAGGTGCTTACCAACCTTACCAATAGGTTATATTGCCCTCCAACGGTGTGGCAACCAGCTATTTTGCCCGCCAAAGTTACCTGGCAACTGTGCCAACATATTGTGTCGGCCACCAAAGGTGTGCCAACAAGCTTTATTTCCTACCGAAGGTGCCCAAAGGGATGCTTTTTCCACCTAAGGTGCCTAGCAACCAAGCCAACAAGCTGTTTTGCCCCCCTAAGGTGTGCCAACGAGCTGTGTTCCCCACCAAAAGTACCCAATGGGCTATTTTTCCCATCGAAGGTGTGCCAACTGGTAGTCTTTCCCAACGAAAGTGCCTAATAGGTTGTTTTTCCCACAGAAGGTGCCTCGCGAGTATGCCAATGGGCTATCTTGCCCATTAAAGGTGCACCAACGAGCTATTTTTCCTACCAAAAGTGTGCCAATGGGCTATTTTTCCCACCAAAGGTGCCTAATAAACTGTTTTTCCACTAAAAGTACCTAGCAACTGTGCCAACAGGCTATGTTACCCACTGAAGGTGTACCAAAGAGATATTTTTCCACCGAAGGTTCCTAGCGACCTTGTCAACATGATGTTTTTCCCACCGAAGGTGCACTAATTGGCTGTGTTTCCAACTGAAGGTGCCTAACGGGTAGTTTTTCCTATCGAAGATGCATAGCGATCCTGCTAACATGCTGTTTTGCCCACTAAAGGTGGCTAATGACCGTGCCAACATGCTGTTTTGCACTCCAAAGGATTGCCAACAGGTTGTGTTTCCCACTAAAGCTGCCCAACAGACTGCTTTTCCCACTGAAGGTGCCTAGCAACCGTACCAACTGACTGTTTTGTCCAACAAAGTTGGCTAGTGACTGTGCCAACATGTTGTTTTGCCCAAAAAAGGCGTGCCAATGAGCTGTTTTTCCCACCGAATATGCGCAACAGGTAGTTTTTCCCACCGAAGGTTCCTAGCAATTGTGCCAACGTGTTGTTTTACCCACCAAAGGTGTGCCAATAAGCTGCCCACCGGGCTGTTTTATCCCTTGAAGGTGTGTTGTGACTGTGCTAACAGGCTACTTTTCCTACCAAAGGTGCGCCAACAGGATGTTTATCCCACCAAAGGCACCCAACGGACTATTTTTCCCACTAAAGGTGCCTAGCGACAGTGCCAACGTGCTATCTTGCCCACCAAAGATGAGTCCTCGGGCTGTGATTGCCACTAAAGGAGCCCAACGGGCTGTTTTTCTCACCAAAGGTGCCTGACGATTGTGTCAGCGGGATGTTTTGCCCACCAAAGGTGTGCCAACAGCCTGTATTTCCTACTAAGGGTGCCCAACTGGTAGTTTTCCTAACAAAGGTACCTAGCAACCATGCCAACGGGCTATTTTGCCTGCCAAAGATGTGCCAACAAGCTTTGTTTCCCACCAAAGTTGCCCAACAAGCTGTTCTACCCACCTAAGGTGTGTCAATAGGCTGTGTTTCCCACCAAAGGTGCCCAACAGGTTGTTTTCCTACAGAAGGTGCCTTGCGACTGGGTGCGCCAATGAGTTGTTTTGCCTAACAAAGGTGTGCCAACTGATTGTTTTTCCCATCGAAGGTGCCCAATAGACTGTTCTACCATTTAAGGTACTTAACGACAGTGTCAACGGGCTGTGTTACCCACTGAAGGTGTGCCAAAGGGCTGTTTTTGCCTTCGAAGGTGCTGAGCGACCTAGTCAATGTGTTGTTTTTCCCACCGAAAGTGCACCAATTGTCAGTGTTTCCCATCGAAGGTGCCTAACGGACTATTTTTGTCACTGAAGGAGCCTAGTGACTGTGCCAATAGGCTATTTTACCCACAAAAAGTGTACCAAGGAGCTGTGTTTCCTACCAAAGCTGCCCAACGAGATGTTTTCCCCACCAAAGGCCCAATGGGCTGTTTTGCCCACCGATGATATGCCAACGACTTATTTTCCCACCAAAACTGCCCAACATGTTGTTTTCCCATCGAAGGTACCCAACAGACTGCTTTCCCATCGAAGGAGCCAACGGGTTGTTTTATCGATGGTGCCCAACAACTATGCCAATGTGTTCTTTTCTCCCCAAGATGCTTAGCCCATATGCTATTTTGCCCATCGAAGGTATGCAATGAGTTGTGTTTCTCGCCAAAGGTGCCCAACAAGCTGTTTTTCCTAGCGAACGTGTCTTGTGACCGCACCAATGGGCTGTTTTGCCCACCAAAGTTTTACCTATGGGCTGTTTTTCCTATCGAAGGTATGCCAAGGGCTGTGTTTCCCACCTAAGGTACCCAACGGGCTATTTTTCCCACCAAAGGTGCCTGGTGACCATGCCAATGTGTCGTTTTACCCATCAAATGTGTTCCATCGAGCTGTGTTTCCTGTGGAAGGTGCCTAGCGAACGTTCCAATGGGCTATTTTTCCCACCAAAGTTTTGCCAACCGGCTGTTTTGCCCACCAAAGGTGCCCAACATGTTGTCTTTCTAACCAAAGATGCCTTTCCACCTTGCTAATGGGATGTTTTATTCACAAAAGCTCTGCCAATAGGTTTTTTTGCCTACTGAAGGTACCTACCCTTGGTCTGTTCTGCCTACCGATGGGGTGCCAACGGGTCGTGTTTCACACCGAAAGTACCTAGTGAATGTGACAGTAGACTATTTTGTCTAACAAAGGTGCCCAGTAACCTTGCCAACGTGCTATTTTGCCTACTAAAGATGAGCAAATGGGCTATGTTTCCTTCCACAGGTGCCCAACAGGTCGTTTTTCCCACCTAAGGTGCCTGCCCACTGTGCCAATGGGCTCTTTTGTCCACCAAAGGTACCAATGAGCTGTGTTTCCCAGCAAAGGTGCTCAAATGGTTGTTTTCCCACCCAAGGTGCCTAACGACCACGCCGAAGAGCTATTTTGGCCACTAACTATTGGCCCTTGAAATTTTTCATTAAATTAAGCATAATAGTTTATGGAATAAGCATGAGACTTGAATTTTTGCCTTAGAATAATTATTGGACCCCGAACTTTTCTTAGAAGACTAGAACTAATAAATAAGAAATGTGGAGAAGTTCATGTTTTGCTTTGGTGATTTTGGTAGTGAGAGACTACGAAATGGGCAGAATTAGGGTGAAAGTGATGAAGAAC